>BSBK01003679.1:275000-307500 GCA_027943335.1 Chamaecyparis obtusa | reverse complement strand
TGATTTAATTTTGTTTTGATTTGATTACACTTGATTAAAATGTTCTCAATTTTGATTGATCTCGAATTAAGACTTGATTTTCATTTTGATTGGCTAATTATGCATTGTGATCCAATTACTTCAATAATGTCCTTGATTTGCTTTGATTTTCTTTGATTTGTCTTTGTCCATTTTTAGGTGATTACAAATGACCCTCTTTGAGTTGACATGCGAAGCATGTCGATTCAAAGAATACTCTAATCTTGCTTGGTGATAGGTCCTGATTCATTGATGGTCTATCTTTGATGTCGTTTAATGTATTTTGATGGTCGATCCTAATTTTTGATATGAGATTGATGTAGATATGATCGATACAAAACTCTTAATTGATGTGGTTCTGATGATTATTTTGATATGATGTTTGATTTGATGATTGATCCTAATATGATAGCTGCGGTGATGATTGATTTCGATGCTATCCCCCATTCATTTGATTACAAAAAATTTCTCGATAAAAGCTTTCACTTATGATTCGATGATCGGTCTCTTGATTTTCGATGATGTTACTGTTGATGTTGATTTGATTGTCCGATGGTATGCCCCCTCAGAAATGAAACATATCGATGTTTTATTTGAAAAATGATTGATTAGATTGATTGATTGATTCAATATGTTTTCATTTATGAAAAACACTGATGATATGCCATGATTCACATTTTTCCCTGGTTGAATTGATATTTTAAAATAGGTCAAAGTCAAAATTTCATCTCAAAATTAGGTCAAATTAGCTTAAATAGGTTGAAAAACCTAGATTTACTATTCATTTTCACTTTTGACTTCTGAGTTTTTGCTCTGGTCCTGTGCTGATTTTCGAGATGATTGTCCCTATCAGAGAGCATCAGTTCGAGAGGTGTCGATGGTATCAGAGACCACCTGACTACGTGGTGTAGGAGCACCCTTCTAAGGGCTCCCACCTTCTAGTTTTTGTTGTGTAAACTTCTTGCATGAAGTATGTAAGTAAAATAAGAGCTTGAAGCTCATTTTTGGTGTGTGTCTAGGCCTAGTCTAGGATCTAGAAGTTTAGATGGTTTTTCTTATGTTAATGGCACATTGATTCAAGGAAGGATGTAATCCTAAAATTAGTATTTTGATAGGAGGTTTGGAAGTCTTAGGATTAGTTTGGTTGAGTTTGAGCACATGTGAGTGCTTTAGGAGGCTTCCATTAGAGGTCAATGACTAATGGAGGCAAGGTTGTTTGAGGCAACAAAAGTTGCTTAAAAGTTGTTAGCAACTTTTCAAAGTTGCTAAGAAACTTTTCCATTGATGTAATCTAACTTAACCTCAGTGGCTAAGAAGCCCTAACCTCACACACATACCGAGGAGAAGTCTTTATAAGGCTTGAAAAACCCTAATGTCAGGGTTGGAAATCATTTGGTATGATTTTGTATGGAAAAAGACAGTCTGAACCTAGCTTTTGTGGAACAATCACTGTTAATTAACTGGTTACAGATGAATAGAAGGAGATTTGTGTGAATCTTTGTAGAGGATATCATTTGTGTGTGTTAGAGTAGATTCTTTTCAAGTTTTGTGTTTTAGTGTGTGTTTTTCTTGCATTCGCCAATGCTCTGCCAGTTTTGGAGAGACATGAATGTTTAGGGCTGCAACTCTAGTTTCCACCATGGTCACACCATGGGACTTGGGATTCTAAGAGTGCAGACCCCATATTGTATGATTATGCTTGTAGGGCCCTGGGAAGATTGTGCATTGAATTCTTTGACCTTGCCCTAGGCGAGCTAAGACTTTGCCCAGTTAGGAGCGGTTAGCAGATAAAGAACTCCAACAGAAAATAGAAAGAGTTTCATAGCATTCCCTTTGGAGGGAGTCAAGGGACATGGAAGAAGGAAATGTGTAGTGAAGGAGAGACCTTGAGGAGTCCAGGAAAGGTTTTGAACAAAAGCGAATAGACCAATGACTCTGTGAAGTCCTCCAAACCCTTAAAACCCTCAGTTTTTGTACAAGCACTGTATGACTTCTTGGAGACCTAAGACCCCAAAAATCCTTGAGGATTGGGTAAATGGATGAGGGTTACTTAAGAACCCTAGCCTTGGTATTGTTAGGGAAAGGTGCCAAAAGCCCTAGAAAACTGGAGGAGGCCTAATTCGGCTTATTCTAGTAGCCCTATTTTACAAAGGAACTATGCAATCGGTTGATGACCCAAACTTGTATTTTCCTTAAAGGGGTGTCAAATGACCCAAGAACACCTTGGAACTCATAAAATTCACTGTTGGAGTTTAGGAAAGATTTGGAAGCCAAAAAGACCCTTATGAGCCTATGTAAGGGATAGTAGCTTGAAAGCAAAGCTTGTCATGTTGACAAATGAGATAGTTTAACTTGGTGGGTAGGTTAGGTAGGTCAAGGGATCCTTGGAGAAATAAGGAAGCCTATAGACCATTAGGGGTGTCAGAAGAACACTTGGATCTTAGAGAGGATTAGGGCATAGACTAAGCTAGTCTATCCTAGCCTCCCCATCAGATTGGTATCAGAGCCTCTTAAGGCTTGGGAAGTGAATAGTGGATGTTTCAACCATTAGAATAATTAGTTGGATCATCACACAAGAAGAAAATGGTGACTAATGTAGAGCTTGCTAAGAAGGTGGAAGATTAGGAGGAAGCTAATAAACTCCTACAGGAAAGATTGATGCAAATGGAGCAACTCTTGGATGATGTCCAAGCAAAAGAAGATAAGGTGAAAGATAGGATGGAGGAGCAGGATGCCAAAGAGAAATAGAAGACCATTGATGATGATGTACCTACATCTGATCCTCCAACTCAAGATGAGAAATTTCTTAAAGACTTGAAGGCTATCACAGGCAAGGCACTTGAAGGTGTCCCATTACTGATTGGTAGGATGGATACAGAGCTTGTGATGCAATGTTTTGAAGGCATGGAGAATCACTTCAAATGTGAAGAGATCTCAGAGGCACAAAAGGTCAAAGTGGCCAAATCTAGGTTGAGAGGACAAGCTTTAGCCTGGTGGAACTACATGCAAGATGAAAGGGAGAAAGAGGGAAAGAACCCAATCTCTAATTGAAAAGCAATGGCCAATAAAGTTAGAGAAGCATACCTACTAGTAGATTATGAAATCCAATAGCATAGGAGGAGATTGAACCTCAAACAAAAAGAGATGCATATAGCCACCTACACTGAAGAGTTCCACAAGTTGAGCTTAAGGTCCAAGATCAAAGAAGAAGAAAGCATTAAAGTGGTAAGGTACCTCAGTGGCTTGAAATGGAGCATAGCAGAGGAGATAAGTTTGTTTACTCCCACCACCGTACTTGGATGTCAACATATATATGGCACAAAATCTTGAAGATAAACAAAGGAGAAAGCAAGAACCTAATTCCAAGAACAGGGGAAGAGGTAGAGACTCTAGAGGGGGTCAAAGAGGAGGTTCTAGTAGAGGTGGTGAATCAAGAAGCCAAGGGGAGAGAAGAATTTTGGAACAAAGTTTAGAAATCAGTACAAGAGGATCTTATGGTAGAGGAAGAGATTCTCAAGGAAATAGAGGAAGAGGAGTAGGAAGAAGTAGCTTCCTACTTTGCCACCATGAAGTGCTATCAGTGTGGACAGCTTGGACACCCTACCTATAAGTGTCCTGATAAACTAGTAGCCTCAAACAATGAGAAGAGGGTAGCCTACACCCAAAAGGATAGTAGAAGCTCATGCACTAATGAGGTTAGAACGTTAGAATCAGAAATGGGTGAGAACCTAATGTTCAGGAGGGTACTTATAAGGCAGCCTAATCAAGGTGAACCCAAGCAAAGGAGGGCTCTTTTTAGGGTCAGGTTCAAGATACAAGGCAAGGTTTGCAAGGTTATTGTGGATTCAGGGTCCACTGATAAAATTATAGCAGAAGAAGTAGAAAAGAAGCTTAAACTCACAAAGGTTTCCCATGCAAATCCATACAAGGTGACTTGGTTGAACCAGGAGCAAAGTGTGCTAGTTAATGAGCAAACATGGGTAGAGCTTTCCATTGGAGTCTATAAAGACAAAGTGCTTTGTGATGTCTTGCCCATGGATGCATGCCATCTTCTATTGGGAAGACCATGGCAATTTGATACGAAGGTGATCTATGATGGAGAAGAGAACTCCATTTTTTTTAAGAAAGATGGAAGAACATTCAAAATTCAGTCCATAACTGAGAATGAAGAAGGTACTTCTAGAACACCTAGTGTGTTTCTTAGCAATGGTAAGGAGTTTCTACGTGCACTACATGATGAGGAGACCACAATATGTGCTATCATGGTGAAGCCAAAGGAGGATGACAGGAAGTTGCAAGCTGAAACACCATTGGAAGTGCAGCAAATGCTGGAAGAATTTAGAGATATAGTAAGTGATGGAACCCCTACCACCTTACCTCTAAGAAGAGCTATCAGTCATCAAATTGACTTTGTACCCAGTGCATCTCTACCTAAAAAAGCAGCCTACAAGCTTACCCCAGACCAGAATAAGGAAGTGGCAAGACAAGTGCAAGAGTTATTGGATCAAGGGTTGATCAAGAAGAGTATTAGTCCATGTGCAGTCCCAGTTGTCTTAGCATCCAAGAAAGGAGGAAAATGGAGACTTTGCATAGATTCAAGAGCTATCAACATGATCACTATCAGGTATAGGTTCCCAATTCCAAGAATAAAAGATTTAATGGATTGCTTAGGAGGTGCTATGTACTTCACTAAGTTGGATTTGAAGAGTGGTTATCACCAAATCATAATTAAGGAGGGTGATGAGTGGAAGATCGCTTTTAAGACCATAGATGGCTTGTATGAATGGCTTGTGATGCCATTTGGGCTTACTAATGCCCCAAGAACCTTCATGAGGTTAATGAATGAGGTCTTGAAGGACTTCACAACCATATTTGTAGTGGTGTATCTAGATGATATACTCATCTATAGCAAAACAAAAGCAGAGTATCTTGAGCACTTAAGGTTGGTTATGAAGAAGCTACATGAAGAGAAATTAGCCATCAATCTGGAAAAGTGTGAGTTCATGCAGAAAGAGTTAGTTTACTTAGGCTTTGTGGTGTCCAAGGGTACTCTGAAAATAGACCCAAGCAAGGTGGAGGCAATCTTGAATTGGCCTGCCCCTAAAACAAGGACTGAATTTAGAAGTTTTCATGGCTTGGCAGAATTTTATAGAAAGTTTGTGAGGAACTTTAGTGGGATATGTGCACTAGTGCTTGACACCATCAAAGGAGGACTCAAAACAAAGTTCAAATGGATTGAGGCAACTGAGAAAGCATTCCAAACATTGAAGCAAGAGGTAGCTACCAAACCAATTCTAATCTTACCTAGTTTTGATAAGTTGTTCACCATTGAATGTGATGCAAGTGGTGTAGCAGTAGGTGGTGTATTGAGTCAAGAAGGAAGGCCTATGGAATTATTTAGTGAAAAAATCAATGAGGCAAAGAAGAAGTATTCAAATTATGACTTGGAGTTGTATGCTTTGGTACAATCTCTCAAGAAGTGGAGGCATTACCTTTTGCCAAAAGAATTTGTGGTGTTTACTGATAACCAGGCTTTAAGCTACATAAACACTTAGGAGAAGCTTAGTAAAACTCACTTGAAGTGGATGGAGTATCTCCAATCCTTTACCTTCACAATCAAACACAAGAAAGGGCAGCTCAACAAGGTAGTAGATGCCTTGAGTAGGAAGTTATTGACTATCCAAGAGGTATAGCTGCAAAGCATTGGAATAGCAGGTTTTAAAGACTTATATGAGGAGTATGAAGACTTCTCACAAGCCTACAAGGTGTGCCTAGAGTTTGAGAACCATTTCCATGGTGAGTTTGTAGATTATACCCTTCAAAATGGATTGTTATTTAAAGGTAATCAGCTTTGTGTACCTAGAGGATCCATGAGGGAAAATCTGATCCAAGAGAAGCATAAAGGCAGCCTAAGTGGACATTTTGGCATAAACAAGACATTGGAGTTAGTTCAGAGATACTACTTTTGGCCTAAGCTAGCAAGGGATGTTAAGAGGTATGTAGAGCAATGTGGAGTATGTCAGAGAGATAAAGGAGGTTCAAGCAATGCGGGACTCTATCAACCTCTACCAATTCCAAATAGGCCTTGGGAGTGTGTAAGTATGGACTTTTTTGGTTGGACTCCCTAAAACCAAATAAGGTATGGATAGCATCTATGTTGTTGTTGAGAGGTTCTCTAAGATGATTCATTTCATTCCATGTAGAACTACTAATGATGCAAGCTATGTAGCACATCTCTTCTTCAAGGAGATAGTTAGGATCCATGGACTCCCTTTGAGTATTGTGTCAGATAGGGATAGCAAATTCATGGGTCATTTTTGGCAAACCTTGTGGAAAAGGTTGGGAACTAATCTCTCTTTCAATTCAGCATACCATCCTCAAACTGATGGTCAAACTAAGGTCATCAATAGGGTGCTTGGCAACTTGTTAAGGTGTTTGACAAAGGAATATGGGCAGACTTGGGATCTTGTTATATCTTAGGCTGAATATGCATATAATGACAGTGTCAATAGGACCATAGGAAGAAGTCCTTTTGAGATAGTTTATGGAAGACATCCTAGAGGAGTGTGTGAGTTGAGAGATTTAGGTTCTATGGAGTTGAAGAGTGGACAAATTGAAGATTTTACTCAAACCATCAAGGAGGTTCAAGAGCAAGTGAAGAAAACCATTATGGAATCCACTCATAAACTCAAAGCTAAAGTGGATGAAAAGAGGAAAGAAGTATAGTTTCAGATTGGGGACTATGTTATGGTCCATCTTAGAAAAGCAAGAATGTAGAAGGGCATGCCCACTAAGCTACAGATGATGAGAGTAGACCCATGGAAGATTCTAGCCAAATATGGAGAGAATGCCTACAAAGTGGACTTGCCATCAGACTTAGTCATCTCACCAGTGTTTAATGTTGCAGACCTGATCAGATTCAAAGGAGATATCAATCAGCAAGGTACAACTCCACCAAAGGTACTACAAGACATTGACACCAATGCAATGCCCAAGAAGAAGCCAGCCCAAGCAGAGAAGGTTTTGGAATCCAGAGTGAAAAAGACCACAAGGCATCAAGTTTATATGGAGCACCTGATAAAATGGAAGGATCAACTTGAATCTAAAGCCACCTAGATTGAGGAAGGATAGTTCAAGAAGTTTGGTGTGGATTTGGATCTTCTTGACCCCAAAGTACCATAGTTGTGCTGCGGGGGATTATGGTGCAGGAGCACCCTTCTAAGGGCTCCCACCTTCTATTTTTTGTTGTGTGAAATTATTTCATGAAGTATGTAATTAAAATAAGAGCTTGAAGCTCATTTTTGGTGTGTGTCTAGGCCTAGTCTAGGACCTAGAAGTTCAGATGGTTTTTCTTATGTTAATGGCACATTGATTCAAGGAAGGATGTAATCTTGAAATCAGTATTTTGATAGGAGGTTTGGAAGTCTTAGGATTAGTTTGGTTGATTTTGAGCACATTTGAGTGCTTTAGGAGGGTTCCATTAGAGGTCAATGACTAATGGAGGCAAGGTTGTTTGAGTCAACAAAAGTTGCTTAAAAGTTGTTAGCAGCTTTTAAAAGTTGCTAAGCAACTTTTCCATTGATGTAATCTAACTTAACCTCAGCAGCTAAGAAGCCCTAACCTCACACACATACCAAGGAGAATTATTTATAAGGCTTGAAAAACCCTAATGCTAGGTTTGGAAATCATTTGGTACGATTCTATACAGAAAAAAATAGTCTGAACCTAGCTTTTGTGGAACAGTCACTGTTAATTGACTGGTTACAGGTGAATAGGAGATTTGTGTGAATCTTTGCAAAGGATATCATCTATGTGTGTTTAGATTTTTATATGTGTGTGTTAGTGTATATTATTTTCAAGTTTTTTGTTTCAGTGTGTGTTTTTCTTCCATTCACCAGTGCTCTCCCAGTTTTGGAGAGACATGAATGTTTAGGGCTGCAACTCTAGTTTCCACCATGGTCACACCATGGGACTTGGGATTCTAAGAGTGTAGAATCTATATTGTATGATTATTCTTGTAGGGCCCTGGGAAGATTGTGCATTGAATTCTTTGACCTTGCCCTAGGCGAGCTAAGACTATGCCCGGTTAGGAGTGGTCAGCAGATAAAGAACTCCAGCAGACAGTAGAAAGAGTTTCATAGCATGCCCTTTGGAGGGAGTCAAGGTACATGGAAGAAGACAATGTGTAGTGAAGGAGAGACCTTGAGGAGTCCAAGAAAGGTTTTGAACAAAAGCAAATAGACCAGTGACTCTATGGAGTCCTCCAAACCCTTAAAACCCTCAGTTTTGGTACAGGCACTGTACGGCTTCTTGGAGACCTAAGACCCCAAAAATCCTTGAGGATTGGGTAAATGGATGAGGGTTACTTAAGAACCCTAGCCTTGGTATTGTGAGGGAAAGGTGCCAAAATCCCTAGAAAACTAGAGGAGGCCTAATTGGGCTTATTCTAGTAGCCCTGTTTTACAAAGGAACTATGCAATCGGGTGATGACCCAAACTTGTATTTTCCTTGAAGGGGTGTCAAATGACCCAAGAACACCTTGGAACTCATAAAATTCACTTTTGGAGTTTAGGAAAGAGTTGGAAGCCAAAAACACCCTTATGAGCATATGTAAGGGATAGTAGCTTGAAAGAAAAGCTTGTCATGTTGACAAATGAGATAGTTTAACTTGGTGGGTAGGTTAGGCAGGTCAGGGGATCCTTGGAGAAATAAGGAAGCCTATAGACCATCAGGGGTGTTAGAAGAACACTTGGGTCCTAAAGAGGATCGGGGCATAGACTAAGCTAGTCTATCCTAGCCTCCCCATCACTAGGGACCTCTAGTGAGTCATTTTGAACTTCCTCATTGCATTTATTGCTCTTTTTTAGCATTTTTTGCATTTTTTTCTTTTTGTTGCTGCTTTAAATTTTCAAATTCATGCATAGCATAAATTTGTTGTTGTTTAAGCTATTAAAGTGTCCCATGCATGCTTTTTACTCATGCCTCCGCATAGTAAACTATCACTTAGAAAACTTTGATTATCGCCTGTGAAAAAGTTGATGTCACATAGCCTTAGGGTTTTTATGTCGATTTGCATGTGATTTTACGCATATGAAACCCTAGCTTTTTAATGTTGCCTAGGGTGTTTTAAGTGTCGCCTAGCATCATGAAGTGTCACCTAATAGCTGAATTACCATGTAACACAAATAAAATGTCACTGATGCAGGAGCATCCTGGGTGTAAGAGCAATCTTGCATCACCCAAAAATATTTCTATTTTTGTATTCAATAAGGGCTATCTTGTGCACAGCCGCTATTTATGGAAACTTGCTATTTTTAGTAAGTTGGTCTTACAATCTTAGAATGTTCTAATTTTACATGTGGAGGTTCATCTTAGTCATATCAGCCTACCAGCAAAGTTTCATGGCTAGATCAGGTCTAGTTTTGAAGATATTAAAGATTTTCGGTATTGGCAGTAGGGTACAAAAACTTTGAACTCAGTTTTGAAGGCTTTAGAGGCCCTAGATGAGGTCAAAAATTTGGGTGACAGGCGCTTTGCGCTAGTCATGCTTGTAGGGCGCTTCGTGGCATTTCTGAAATGGGGTTATAATAGTCAATCGAGTCAACTGGTGATGACTTATGGTCTCCAAAAGTCGGGTCACCTGAATTGGCAGAAAATAATTTTCCTTCAAAATTTCTGTTCGGGTTTCAAAAGTTATTTTGAGCTGACTTTGATGTAATAAATTGAAAAATAAAATAATTCTAAGTTTGGTCGGCCCTTAGGGCTAAATTTCTAGAACCTTCTCGGGCGGTGGAAATTGCCTATATAAAGAAGGCCCGTAGTGTTGTCTAGGGTAGTTCTGGGTAGTAGATTTGGGTATTGATTCGAGGCTTTGTCCTACAGAATATTGTAAGGGAATGCCCATGTGGCTTTGCATATTGTAATTCTAAAAGTTTGTAATTCCACATTTGTGGAGATAATAAGAAGCCAATTTTCTGTTCTTGCATATTATTGTTGTTATTTCTCTATTTCTGTTATGTGTTTGTGTTATTAAGAGGAGCACCCTTTATCAAGTGGTATCAAAGTAAGAGTTCTTGAGTGTGTAAACAGATCGCTGACTGTGAGTTAGTTTGCACCAGGACCGTGGTTAGGGTTTCAACATGCATCACGAAAATGCCTCCACGAAGAGAACGTGGTGAAAGAGCTGGTGCTGTGACACCTAAGGTTAGAGAGCTGCAGAGACAAGTGTGAGAATTGCAAGAAGAGATTCATAGAGGAATGAATCTTAATGTCAGAGACAAAAGCGAGGATGAAGCCGAAGAAGAATATCAAGAAGGAGAAGCTAAAATTGTGAACCAGGAGGAAGAAAGACTTTTTCAGGTGATTTCCAAGATTGGGAAAAGACCTAAGATTGAGGTTCCTACATTTTTTAGAAATCTTAACCTAGAGGAATTGATCAACTAGATCAATGAATGTGAAGAATATTTTGAGTATGAAGATGTTGAGGATCCTGATAGGGTCAAATTTGCGAAGGCCAGACTGAAAGATCATGCGAAGATCTAGTGGCAAGAAATTCAATTGGAGTGAAATAGAAGAGGGAAAGATAAAATCACAAGATGGGATCAGATGGTGGATAAATTGAAGTGATAGTTCATTCCTGTTGATTATGAGCTTGACCTACTAAAGAAAATGCAAAGTTTGAAGCAAGTAGGAAGATCTGTTCAGGAGTATACAAAGGAGTTCTATCAACTCCTCATCAGAATAGACCATGTAGAAGCTGATAAGGAGAAAGTTGCCCGATACCTTAATGGGTTAAGGCCAAGCATTCAGGAGGAGTTCAAACTGGTTCAAATGAATAGTATTGAGGAGGCATACCAGTTTGCCCTAAAAGTAGAGGAAAAGCTGAACAAGAAGTTTGAGTAGACAAAATGGAAGAGGTCATGGTGGAAGATCTAGTGGACGGTCATATGGTGGCTAAAATGAAGATCTGAAAAAGAAAGATGATGCCAATAGCAGCCAGAATCAGAGAGGAAACAATTCCAATCATTTCCGAGATCAGAATAATAGAGATCAGAGAGGAAGAGGAAGAGGACAAGGTTCAGGAAGAGGAGGCTTCTATGAAACATGTTTTCACTATGGAGAAGAAGGTCATAGGGCATTTGAATGTCCTCAATGCCAAGGAAGGATAGATAGGAGGAATGAAGGCCAGGCTAGAGTTGCAAATGTAGATGAAGATGTCAGATCATCAAATTCTGAAGATGCTGAAAGAGGAGAAATGCTAATTAATAGAAGAGTCCTGCTGAGTGGTGAGAATGAACCTGAACAAAGGAGGAGCCTGTTTCGCACTAGATGCAAGTGTGAGGTTAAATGTTGTGATGTGATTATCGATAGTGGAAGCACTAAAACTATGGTTTCAGAAGAGATGGTGACAAAGTTGAAGCTCAAGAGATAGAAACACCCACATCCATATCAGATTGCCTAGGTGCAGGATGACCACAAGGTCATGGTTAGTGAACAGTGCCTGGTAAAGTTCAAGATCGGCAGATACCAAGATGAGGTACTATGTGATATAATATCTATGGATGCATGTCATATGTTGTTGGGTAGACCGTGGCAGTTTGACAGATGTGCTGTACACGATGGTCGTGCGAATACCTATTCCCTAACAAAGGATGGAGTGTGACATAAGCTAAAGCCATTGAAGGAGACTGAAGAAAAGGTATGTGGTAATGCAAGAATAACTTTTGTTGGAAGAAAATTCCTAGATGGTATGAGGCATGAGCATGTGTGTTTTGCTTTAATTCCAAAAACTAGTAAAGAAGAAGTAGAGGATGTACCTGTAGAGGTTGCAAATTTGTTGAATGAGTTTCAAGATATTGTATCTGATAATGTACCTAATGGATTACCACCCATAAGGAAGATCAGTCATCAGATAGATTTGATTCCAGGAGCCAGTTTTCCAAACAAGGCAGCACACAGAATGACACCAGCAGAAAGTGAAGAGTTGAATAGACAAGTACATGAGTTGTTATAGAAGGAATTGATTCGGGAGAGCCTAAGTCCATGTGCTGTACCAGCAGTATTAGCACCAAAGAATAATGGAGAATGGAGGATGTGTACAGATTCTAGAGAAATAAACAAGATCACAATCAAGTATAGGTTTCAATTGCCATGAATGGATGATATTATGGACTGTTTGAGTGGAGCTGTGTATTTCTTAAAGATAGATCTGAAGAGTGGATATCACTAGATTCGGATCAGAGAAGGAGATGAATGGAAGACTGCCTTCAAGACAAAGGAAGGACTGTATGAGTGGTTAGTCATGCCTTTTGGGCTAACCAATGCGCCGAGCACTTTCATGTGGCTCATGAACGAGGTTCTGAAAGAATTTTTGGAAAAGTTTGTCATTGTTTACTTAGATGATATTTTGATCTTTAGCAAGACATTGGAGGAACATATGATGCATATTCGTATGGTGTTTGAGAAGGTAAGAGATGAGAAATTGTTGATTAATTTGAAGAAGTGCAGTTTTGTGAAGAAAGAGTTAGTGTATTTGGGATTTGTAGTTTCAGTAGAAGGTCTAAAAATAGACCCAAAGAAGGTACAGGCTATCCTTGAATGGCCTACTCTAAGGAGTGCTACTGAGGTAAGATCTTTTCATAGTTTGGCTAGCTTTTATAGAAATTTTATCAGAAATTTTAGCAGTATTTGTGGACCCTTGACTAAAACAATGAGAGGGGATAGAAAAGAGTTTAAGTGGACTAATGGGGCAGAAAAGAGTTTTCAATTGTTGAAACAAAAAGTTATAGAACAACATGTTTTAGCACTTCTAGATTTTAATAAGGTGTTTCAAGTAAATTGTGATGGTAGTGGTACTGCAATAGGAGCTGTTATGAGCCAAGAAGGTAAACCTGTTGCTTATTTTAGTGAGAAGTTAAATGATGCCAAGAGGAAGTATTCTGTTTATGATCAGAAATTTTATGCTATAGTTCAGGCATTAAAGAAGTGGAGACATTATCTACTTCCTAAAGAGTTTGTCTTGTATACTGATCATCAAGCTTTGCAATATTTGAATAGTCAAGGAAAGTTGAATCAAAGGCATTTGAAATGGGTTGAGTTTTTGCAGAGTTATACATTTGTTTTGAAACGCAGAAGTGGAAATTCTAACAGGGTTGTAGATGCTCTTAGTAGAAGGCAACGATTGCTGACAGAGATGCAGATTGAGGTGGTTGGGTTCAAGGAACTCAAAAATTTATATCCAGAGGATCCTGATTTTGGTGGAGCTTGGAAAGCTTGTAAAGAGCCTGTTACTCTAGATAGGATGAAATGGCTGGATTTCATCATCCAAGATGATATGCTATTCAGAGGGAGTCAGTTGTGCATTCCAAGAAGTTCTATGAGGGAGAATCTCATCAAAGAGAAGCATAGTGGAGGATTGGTTGGACATTTTGGTCATGATAAAACCCTTACTTTGGTTGGTGAAAATTATTATTGGCCACAATTGCAGCAAAATGTGAAGAAGTTTGTATAGAGTTGCAGAGTATGTCAGATGGCGAAAGGAGTGAAGCAGAATACAGGGTTATATCAGCCATTACCTATACCAGAGAAGCCTTGGGAGAATATCAGTATGGACTTTGTTCTTGGTTTACCGAGAAATCAGCGGGGACATGACTCAATTTTTGTGGTGGTTGATAGATTTTCGAAGATGGCACATTTCATTCCTTGCAAGAAGACTAATAATGTTGTTCATGTGGCATAATTGTTTTTCAGAGAAGTGGTGAGACTACATGGTTTTCCAAAAACCATAGTTTCAGATAGAGACACTAAGTTTGTTAGATATTTCTGGCGTACATTGTGGAAGAAGTTGAAGATAGATTTGACATTCAGTTCATCACATCATCCACAAACTGATGGACAGACAAAGGTGGTGAATAGAAGTTTGGAAAATTTGCTGAGATGTTTGGTTGGAGATAAGCCAACAGGATGGGATTTGATTTTACCACAGGTAGAACTTGCATACAATAATTCTATCAATAGGAGCACTGGTAAATTGCCATTCCAGATTGTATATGGAAGTAGTCCAAGAAATGCATCTGAATTGACAAAGATAGATAAAGGAGAAATAAGTAGTGCTGAAGCTGAGGATTTTGCAGAACACTTGAAGAACATCCATGAAGAGGTGAGGAAGCATATTACCAAGATGAATGCACAGTATAAGGCTAAGGCAGATGAGAAAAAGAGGCATAAGGAATTTTAGGTTGGAGATGAAGTCATGGTTCATTTGCAGAAGGAGCAATTTTCAGTTGGTACATATAACAAGTTGAAAATAAAGAAGTTTGGGCCATGTAAGATACTGAAAAAGCATGATTCAGGAAATGCATATGAGGTAGAATTGCCTATTGAGATGAATATTTCACCAGTGTTTAACATTTCAGATTTGACAGAGTATCATGAAGGAGGTGTTGAAGATGAGTTTGCAGCAGCACAGTGGAGTATTCCAGCAACCAGTTCAGATATCAAGGAGATTGAAGACATACTGGACAGTCGTGTTGGTAGAAGCACAAGGAACAGGACATATGAAGAGTATTTGGTCAAATGGAAAGGATGACCCATTGAAGATTCATCATGGCTAACAAAGGAGGAGGTTAACCATCTTGGTTTTCCTCTGCACACCTGAGTCATGATAGGGTCACTTCTTAAATTACCTCAGGTGTCTGATGCAGGAGCATCCTGGGTGTAAGAGCAATATTGCATCACCCAAAAATATTTCTATTTTTGTATTCAATAAGGGCTATCTTGTGCAGAGCCGCTATTTATGGAAACTTGCTATTTTTAGTAAGTTGGTCTTACAATCTCAGAATGTTCTAATTTTACATGTGGAGGTTCATCTCGGTCATATCAGCCTACCAAAAAAGTTTCATGGCTAGATCAGGTCTAGTTTTGAAGATATTGAAGATTTTCGGTATTGGCAGTAGGGTACAGAAACTTTGAACTCAGTTTTGAAGGCTTTCGAGGCCCCAGATGAGGTCAAAAATTTGGGTGACAAGCGCTTTGTGCCAATCAAGCCTGTAGAGCACTTTGTGGCATTTCCAAAATGGGTTTATAATAGTCAATCGGGTCAACTGGTGATGACTTATGGTCTCCGAAAGTCGGGTCACCTGAATTGGCAGAAAATAATTTTCCTTCAAAATTTCTATTCGGGTTTCAAAAGTTATTTTGAGCCAACTTTGATGTAATAAATTAAAAAATAAAATAATTCTAAGTTTGGTCGGCCCTTAGGGCTAAATTTCTGGAACCTTCTCGGGCGGTGGAAATTGCTTATATAAAGAAGGCCCGTAGTGTTGTCTAGGGCAGTTCTGGGTAGTAAATCTGGGTATTGATTCAAGGCTTTGTCCTACAGAATATTGTAAGGGAATGCCCATGTGGCTTTGCATATTGTAATTATGAAAGTTTGTAATTCCACATTTGTGGAGATAATAAGAAGCCAATTTTTTGTTCTTGCATATTATTGTTGTTGTTTCTCTATTTCTGTTATGTGTTTGTGGTATTAAGGGGAGCACCCTTCATCAGTCACCTAGCAATTTTTCTATACTGCTTAAGGTGAAATGTTGTCTAGTATGATTAAAATCATGCCTGGCAATTTTTCTAAAAATTTTCACTTGTACTTGATTTTTCCTGATGAAAAATTGGATTACTCCAGATGATTGATTCTAATGATAAGATTAGGTCTGTTGCATTTAAACAAAACAATTGATTAGGATATCAGGATAAGGGTACCAACGAATGTGATTTGTCAATCTGATAGGAGAACTGATCATATTGGTCCTGCCTCATGATCTAGAGTTGGGAAATAATAGGTTGATACTGATTGTTTGCTTGATACGTTTGATAAAATTGATTGAATTTAGATGATTCCTTGATATAGTATACTGATATGATTACTTTGTCTTGTCAAATAGGAAAAATTTCCTATTCTATACATCTGATCCGTTGCATCTTGGGTGATTGATCTTGGTCAGGCTCTGACTCCAGCAGAGTTTCATGTCATTGAGATGTGCGGGCTTAGATTTCTACTTGACATGCCTTGGTTCTAGTTAAACCAGGGTCTTTTGACTGCTATGGTGGAGAGATGGCACTCTGACCACAATACCTTTCATCTTCCCTTTGGAGAGATGACTATCACGCCTGAGGATGTGTATAGATTGTTACGCATTCCATTCTATGGAGAGTTAGTCTACTATGATTCCATTTATGATTCCACAGTCTGCCGACGAGTGTTCAGGGAAAATTCTATAGATGATGACACCATTACTTGGCCATAGTTTGCTTTGCTCCTAATATTACCAACTATACTTGGTGCACTTATCGGTGGTTTACTACTTCCCGACTAGCAAGGTCATGGTTTCTTTGTGGGATGGGGCAGGATCTTGGAGGATTTACTTGCTCAGCCTCGATGCTTTGATTGGGGTTCCTGTGTGTTGGCATAGTTGTATCATGACTTACACAAGGTTGTCTATAGAGAGAGCTCTTCATTATCTATAGGTGCAGTGATTATCTAGTTGTGGGTATGGGAGAACCTTCCTATCACTAGGCCTATTTTCGACAAGATTCACAGTCATGGCTTTCCTTATGCTTTTCTATATAGAGGCATGGTTGTCCAACATCATCTAGGCAAGCTTGATTATTGGCACCGACAGATAGATGATCTTGATCAGGTTCAGTGGTGACCATACATTGGTTGTGATCATTGGAGGGAGGATGATGATGAGCTTCCCTATATGTTTTCTCCTCGTTGGATGATCGACAAGACTACTACTACTATTGAGCATTTCTGCTTTGGTCAAGTTTCTCTCTAGTATGGTAGATTATAGGATATGCCTTAGGGTGCATCTTTATATGCTCTTGTACAGGCAGACAGATCAATGTGGGGTCCTCTTATTGATTACCCATTTGCATGTGATCAGATTGTTGGTATGGCATATTGTAGATGGGAGATTCTTCCAAGTATGGCAGATGCAGGTATGTCTCATGAGTTTCAAGACTAGTGGGCTTGTAATAGGTTTCCTCATTTTACTCTAGCAGAGCCTATCCCAGGTAGGGATGAGAGAGATGATGGCAGAAGTGGTGATGATGGCAGTGATGGAGATGGTGGTGGTAGGAGACATCAAAGACGGCAAGGATAGAGAGCTCCACAAGTTATTGGTAGGGTACAGGTGAGAGGTGGTCATGTGAGGGATAGAGCTAGAGGATAGGATGATGCAGCTGAGGTAGTACATCCTAGAGTAGCAGTAGATAGGCATCAAAGAGCTCATAGACAACAATGACAATAGAGACAGGGACATGTGGATGATGCTTGACAGGTTCCTGGTGGACATGACCCCTTAGTTCAGCTACAGAGGGTTGCTTTAGCTCAGCAAGATGAGGTTCCAGCACAACAGGTGCCTCCATAGGTTCAGTAGCCACATGATATGGGATAGAGTTCATAGGTTGCTCCTACCATTGATGTCGTAGCTTGAGATGTACAGTCATTGAGGATAGAGATATCCACTATTGTTGGGTGATTAGATTAGGTTTCTACCTTGATGTAGTAGTTCATGACAATGATGGTTCAGAGACAGAGTGGAGCGAGCACTTCTCAAGCTCCTCCCTCACATGATAGACAGGATGACAGAGGTCCAGATGGATCTGGTGCTGCTATGGGATCTTGAGCATTGATGATAGAGTTACTCATTTGTTGATGTCCTTTGTATCACATTTCATGTTATTTTCTTGATCAGAACACTTGATGTATCACTTTCATGACATTGTATCTTGATATACTGGATTATTGATGAGCACTTTATATGCAACTATATGATGTTTATGATGCATTTACTTTTGATTATGCTATGGATGCAATGTATCTTATTTTATGATATAGATAGATGAATGCATTGATGTATGGATTTATGCCATGCTTTTCTATTTTTCAATGTATGAATGCAAAGTGTTTTATGGAAATGTGGATGTAAATGCCCCTATGTTTTTTATTTTCAATGTATGCAATTCTATCCTTTAATTATATGTATGCAAATGATGTATGAGTAATGAATATTTTTCTTTCTTTTCTGATATATGGATAATGAGTAATAATTAATGCTATGCATGAATGCAAAATATAATCTCCTTTTCATTAATTGATTATTCAAGGAGTAATACGTTTGAATGGAACCCCTTATTTCATTGATGTTTTGACTAACCAAGATTTATTGATGCACCCTCTTTTCACTTCCCCTCTTGCAAATTAAGCTAAGAAAGTAAAACAATATATACAATGCACTTAATCTAAGATGCATGCAGCTAACTGTCATTATTCAAGATTTGGAGCTTATAATCATCATTGAGCATTTTTTGGAAATCCCACTTTAGTACAACCATCACTAGTTCAACTATGATGATATGAATACTTTTTGCACCTCTTTATTTGCTTTCCCATCGGTCTCTTTGGTACGACTATCACTGATTGAAGCCAATCATGAGATTGTGAATATCGATTTTGTCAGATTCTATGTTGCAAGTGGATGTTGGTATTATGATATTGAAGATCAAAATAGCCAAGATATCCGTTTGTGTAAACAAACAAAAATCTCAGTTTTATCCTATGTACAAGTCCTCGATGATTATTTGATGATCATGTCTTTAGAAAAATAATACATGATTTAAAACTTTGATTTTAAGACAGTCATTCAAAAATCAAGAAAAATATCATCCTTTCATCATAGCTTGTCTAGTTTGAAACTTTCATCGATTCGCTAGAAAGAAATGATTTCATCAATTGAGTCAACACTTAGAAAAATTTTGCAATTTTTTTCAAATCCATACTTAAAGTGTAGTTCCATCCATTTAATACTTTTAATCATGATAAAGGTAAGGTCATTTCAGTTCTTGGATCAAATTTTGCGTTTCAGGCTCAAATTGGATTGGGATGTAGATTTGATTAAGTGTTCCTCTTTCGAGTGTGATGAATTGATTCTCTAATTGAATAAAGCTTGCTTTGATGAATCCTTTCTCCTTTTGAGTAGATTGCCCCCAGTTTGATATTGATTTCATTTGTGGGACTTAGGACAATTTTTTGATTAGGTGACCAAAATCTTGAGGTACTTGCAAATGCAACTGTGGGGTTTTATTATGCAATATATACAAATGTTGGCAAATGCAATATTTAGAAGGTGACCTTCTAGGTATGCGACTGACTTGGACTTTCAATGGTGCCTATTTACCAGGTTTTCATTGATTGATTGATTCTAGCTCTTTTTCTATTTTTTTTTTTCTACCAAGGTGCCTATTTGCTAGGTTTTCACCAAGGCACTTTTCTTCTTTTTTTGATTTTTTTTGTATTTTTCTCTTTTTTCAGTTTTTTTTGTTTCCACATCATCAAGGCATCTATTTTCTAGGTTTTCACCAAGAAAACATCTTTTTGAGGATCATATATGAATGTTTTTACTTTCTTCATGCTCAATTTTCCATTGTTTTTTTGATCTTTTATGCTTTTCAAATGTTTTTGGTATTTTCAGGATCTCTTTTGAACTATGTACAATAAATATGATGCTCTTCATCTGATACTCTTTATACTCTTTCATCTACCTCATGTATAGAACCTCTTTAAATGTATGCTATTGATTGGTTCTTGTAGCTCTTCTCCATCACAATCTTCTATCTTGTAAGTGTTAGTCCCAAAATCTTCAACAATGAGAAATGGCCCTAACTAGTTTGCTTCCCATTTTCCTTTCTTTTCCCTTTCTACTTGGTTCTTGGGATTTTCTCTGGACACTAGGTCACCTAATGTCCTTGGCTTGATGTGCTTATTGTAAGATCTTGACATCCTATTTTGGTAAACCTTCAAGTGGTCAAATGCTTGCTTTTTTTTTTCATCCAAGAGTTCTAGTTCTTGTAGCCTAGCGACCCTATAGTCTTCCTCATTTATCAAAGCATGCATAGATATCCTCAAAAATGGAAGTTCTACCTCCAAAGGCAAAACTACTTCTATTCCAAAGACTAAGGAAAAAGGTGTAGCTCTTGTTGGCATTCTTATGCTTGTTCTATAAGCCCACAAGGTCGGGTTTATCTTGATATGCCAATCTCTACCTGAATTATCCATCGTTCTCTTCAAAATTTTCAAGATTTTTTTGTTCGTTGCTTCGGCTTGTCCATTACCTTGAGGGTAATAGATTGAAGAAGAATGATGAATCATGTGAAACTTAGTGCATAACTCCCTTAGGTCTTTGTTCTTGAAATGCTTTGCATTATTCATTATGATGGCATGAGGTATGCCATATCTACAGATAATATGATTAAGGATAAACAAAGAAATATGTTTTCCTATTGCAGTTGATAGGGGTACAGCTTCCACCCACTTAGTAAAGTATTCAGTTGCTGTGATGATAAATTTATGACCATTCGAGGATGGTGGATAAATCACACCTATTAGGTCTAGACCCCATTGATAAAATAGATAAGGTGTTGTCATAGGATGAAGCTCTTATGCAGGCACATGTATCAGGTTCCCATGGAATTGACACTTTCGACAATTTTTTGCAAAGTTACAAGCATCTTTTTCCATTGTAGGACAAAAATATCCTATCCTTAGAAGTTTCTTGGCTAAGGTTAATCCATTTGAGTGTGACCCACAAATTCCTTCATGGATTTCTCATAAGGCTAAGTTTGATTCTTTCTCTTCTAGACATATAAGGAGCATGACGTCTAGACTTTTTCGATACAATGTGTCAGAAACTATGGTGTATCAGGCAGCTTGTTGAATGAATCTTTTCTTTTGGTTTCTGGTTTGGTTTAAGGGAAGGATTTGATCCTTTAAGTAAGTGTAAATTGGGCCATACCAAGGTGATTCATTTGTACTTAACAAGAAAATGGTGTAAGGGTGGGTTGGGTCATACATGGGTTGAACCACTTCTTCTACCAAGAACTCATATCTAGCACTCTGATCAGGCATCTGCAAAAGTGAAGCCAAGGTTTCCATTGTGTCCACTGCTTTTTTCTTTTCTCTTAGCTCTTGCTCAAATGTAATAAGTATGAAATACTTCTTAAGATTGTCCACCATGGTTTTGTAGGGTACCAATTTGTCATCTTTTGTTTGATATTCCTCATTGACTTGATTTATGACTAATTGCGAATCTCCATATACCTTTAATTCTGTGACTTTCCATTCTAATGCCAACTTGATTCCAATAACCAATGCTTCATATTCTGCTATATTGTTTGTACATTGAAATAGTAATTTTTAAGACTTAGGGATAGTAGAGCCTTGAGGAGTGATGAGGAGTATGCCTGCTCCTGACCCATGATGAGTGTAGGAACCATCAAAGTAAAGTTGCCATGTTTTTGCCTCAACATTCACAATCTCTGAATCCAAAAATTCCACTTGTATAGGGTGATCATCATGAAGTGGTGCTTCTGCTAATTGGTCAGCAATAACTTTCCCTTTGATTGATTTTCTATCAACATATTCTATGTCGAATTCACTTAGTATCATCACCCACTTTGCTAGCCTTCCATTCAATGCTATTTTACTAAGTAGATGCTTCAATGGGTCAATTTTGGCAATGATCCTTATCTTGTGGGCTAGCATATAATGGCATAATTTTTGGGAGGCAAAAACTACAGCCAAGAATGCCCTTTCCATAAATGTATAGTTCAGCTCATATTTGACCAAGGTTCTACTAATGTAGTAAATTGCCTTCTCTTTTCCTGTTTCATCCTCTTGTGCTAAAAATGCCCCCAATGAATTCTTTGTTGCTGAAATGTATAAGATCAAGGGCTTACCTCTAATAGGTGGCATCAAGATTGGTGGATTCATGAGATATCTCTTTAATAGATTAAAGGCTTCTTCACACTTTTCATCCCATTTGAATATTGTATCTTTATGCAAAAGTTGGGTGAAATTGTGGTATTTCTTAGCTAATTAGGAGATAAATCTCCTAATGGATTGTATCCTTCCTTCTAAAGATCTCATCTGACTAATGTTTTTAGGTGCTTCCATGTCCATGTTGGCCTTCACTTTAGTCAGATCAACCTCTATCCCTTTTGTAGATACAATGTAGCCTAAGAGTTTATCAGATTGAACTCCGAATGCACATTTCTTTGGGTTAAGTCTTACTTTGAATTCCTCTAGCCTTTCAAAAAAATTCACCAAAATTGGTAAGTGTTCTTTCCTTGAATGTGATTTAGGTAGTATGTCATCCACATAATCTTCCATGAATTTATGCATCATATCATGGAATATTGTAGTCATTGCTCTTTGATAGGTCACTCCGGCATTTTTCAAGCCAAAAGGCATGACATTCCAACAAAATGTACCCCATGCACATGTAAAGGTAGTTTTATCTTGGTCTTCTAGTGCTATCTTTATCTAATTATATCTTCTAAATCCATCCATGAGTGAAAACATGGAGTGTCCCGCTGTTAAGTCCACAATAGCATCAATACTTGGAAGTGGGAAATCATCCTTAGGACATGCCAAGCTTAAGTCTATAAAATCCATGCAGATTCTAATGGATTTGTTTTCTTTTGATACTGACACTATATTTGAGAGACATTGTGCATAATCAATGGCCCTTATAAATCCCACCTTCAATAGTTTTTCTAACTCCACTTTGACAAGTAGTGCTATATGAGGGTGCATTTTCCTTAGCTGTTGCTTAACAGGTTTGGCTCCTTCCTTGATATTTAGATGATGCATTATCAGATTTGGGTCTAAACCCAACATATCATCATAAGACCATGCAAAGTTAACTTTCTTTTCATTAAAGAACTTGATGAATTCTATTCTTTCTTCGCTAGATAGAGATGTTGCTAGGCGGATGATCTTCGACTCTGTTTCTGATCCAATGTTTATCTTTTCTGTTGGCTCAATTAAGATTGGAGATCTCTCTTCATAATGTTCTGGTAGAACATCCAAAATCCCTTCCATAGGTGCCTCAGTTGGGTTTTCACCTTTGGAAACATCCTTTATTTCTTTATTTCTTTATTTCTTTCTTTTGGATCTAATGTTGCCACAACGTGGTTTTCAACACTTGATTCTTTTCCTTTTCCTTTTCTATTTTATTTATTTTTTTTCATTTTTTATCAGATTAGAAGTTTGGATGCTCCCTTTGATCATTTCTTCTTGATATTATCTAATAGAAGAAGGTTCAACTGCGTTGAGGTATTGGGACACCATGTTGTCATTTAAGAAAATTGGCAAGGTAGTTGGTTCAATGGAATTCCAATCAATTAGGTCTGGGCAAATGAGAGTTAATGGGTCAACACTTGGGTTTGTTTCGATTGGGTTTAAGGTATATATCTCATTATTAGAGGTTTCATACATTGTATCTTGAAAATCTCAAACATGGGCTTCCTCTAAATGTTCTAAAGAAGAAGGATCAAATTTCCCCTCACTAGACTCCTCTTGGGTTTCTGTACACTAAGGAAAGTGTCTTCATAGAATTAAGGTTAATCAATAAATGAAAATAGTAACTAAATAGACCACAAAGCACAATAGAGAAACTATTTAGCAAAGTAATGATCAATTGAGCATCCTATGGCTCTCTAACTAAGAATGTTAATGCAAAGCTCTCAGCAAGCTTCCATTAATGACAGTCCTAGAATGAGAAAAATATTATAAACAAGTTAACACTAACAATTATATCAAATAAATTCTAATTAAGCTCTCAAATACCTTTCTAAACTCAAATTGCAAGAGGTTCAATGCAATTCTCAAATGTGTGGTTATGAATTATGAAGGAATTTGGTCTTCCTTTTATAGATTTTCCCAATGGTAGGGGGTGTAGTTGTGTTTGATCATGGTTAAGCCTTGGTTGAGTCCTTGGTTCCACCCTTTGAAGACAATGCAAAGTTTGTGTCCTGAAATCTTGGGACAAGTAGACAAGATCAATGGACAAGATTCTCTTTCACTTTGAGTGATTGAGATTGAATTTGGCTTGATCCATGTGAATGCCTTTCCTTTAATCTCATTGGTTGATTGAATTTCCTCCCTTTTGGTTGTTAAGAGTAATTAAGATTTATTAATTGATTTAATTGATTTATTTTAGCAATGTACCCCTTGAATGGGTTGAATTTGATTTAATCCAAGACTATAAAATTAATTGATTTAATTTATTTTGATTTGATTACACTTGATTAAAATGTTCTCAATTTTGATTGATCTCAAATTAAAACTTGATTTTCATTTTGATTGGCTAATTATGCATTTTGATCCAATTACTTCAATAATGTCCTTGATTTTCTTTGATTTGCTTTGATTTTATTTGATTTGTCTTTGTCCATTTTTAGGTGATTACACATAGTCTATGTCAAAGTGTAAATCCAATCGGTCTTCAAACATGGCGGCTATTGTGGAGTTGGCCAAGAAGGTCAAAGACTAGGAGGAAGACAATAGGCTGCTCAGAGAAATGATAGCCCAATTGGAATAAGCATTAGGTGAACTGAAAATAAAGACTGAAGAAGTTAGTGATAAATTAGACTGGAGAGAAGCCAAGGACAAAGAGGTTCCTGAAGAGGATAAGACTCTAGAGCCTGACCCTATGTTGCAAGAAGAACCCCTCTTGAAAGCCTTAAAATCCATGAGTGGGAAAGCTCTAGAAGGGATACCTTTGTTCAGTGGTAAGATAGAGGCAGATCTAGTCATGGACTGGATAGAAGGTATGGAAAACCATTTTGAATGTGATGGGGTCACCAAATTAGCATAGAAGGTAAGGGTGGCCAAATCAAGACTTAGAGGCTCTACATTGACATGGTGGAAGCTCATTCAAACCGAGAGGGAAAAAGAAGGCAAGAACCCAATTTCTACTTGGAAGGGTATGGTAAGAAAGATAAAAGAAGCCTACATGCCAAATGACTATGAGATACAACTACATAAGAAGAGGCAAAGTTTAAGACAAAAGGACCTAGATGTCAATTCCTATACAAAGGAGTTTCAAAAGATTTGCATGAGGTCTAATGTGTCAGAAGATGAAAGCATAAAAGTGGCCAGATATTTGAATGGATTGCAGTGGAGTATTCAAGAGGAGATGACACTTCTCAGTCCCAAAATAGTACACTAGTATTATCAACTAGCCATCAAGATTCAAGACAAGAGTAGAAGGAAGCAAGATCAAACCTCTAAGAGAAGAGGAAGATGGACATACCAAAGGGGTCATAGAGGTAGTTACCAAGGTAGAGGGACTAAACAAAGAAGCCAGGGAGAGTCAAAACTTGTAGAGCACAGTAGTGAAACATCTTCTAGAGGAAACTTTGGTAGAGGTAGAGGAAATCAAGGAGGATCTAGCAGAGGAAGAAGTGAAGGAAGAAGAAACTCCTATTTTTGTAGCATGAAATGTTATAACTATGGGCACATGGGACATTCAACCTATAGGTGTCTAGAGAAGGCATCTTCTTCAAATGTAGAAAAGAGAATGGCCTATACTCAAGAGGACACTTCAAGTGTTAAGTCACTAGAAGTTAGCCATATAGAATCAAAAATGGGAGAGAACCTCATGTTTAGGAGGTCATTAGGCAACCATCAAAAGAAGAGCCAAAGAAAAGAGGAACTCTCTTTAGAGTGAGATGTAAGATTATGGGAAAGGTGTGCAAGGTAATTATGGATTCTGGCTCCATAGATAATATTGTTGTAAAAGAAGCAGTCAAGAAGCTCAACCTTAATAAGGTACCTCATACCAATCCTTATAAGGTAACATGGTTGAATAAGGGGCAAAGTGTCCTAGTTAATGAACAAAATTGGGTTGAAATTTCTATTGGGGGGTATAAGGATAAGTTGTTGTGTGGTGTACTACCCATGGATTCATGTAATCTATTGTTAGATAGACCAATGAAATATGACAGAGAAGCCATGTATGATGGGAAATACAACAATGCCACCTTTAAGAAGGATGGAAGAACCTTCAAGATCCAATCCTTGCTAGAAGATGAAGGGGAGTAGTCCAAGACTCCTACTGTGTTATTTAGTAGTGGGAAAGACTTGTTACATGCACTCCAAGAAAGGGGTAGTGAAGGATATGCTATAGTAGTGAAGCCTAAAGAAGGGGAGAAGCCCAATTAAGAACCCTTACCAATGGAGATTCAAGAATTGCTTGGCAAGTATAAGGACATTGTAAGTGATGGGACACCAGGAACCTTACCACCTAAGAGATCAATAATTCATTAGATTGACTTCATACCAAGGGCTTCATTGCCAAATAAGGTAGCATATAAACTCACACCAGAGCATAATCAAGAAGTGGCAAGGCAGGTGCAAGAATTACTTGATCAAGGGCTCATACAGAAGAGCATTAGTCCATGTGCAGTACCAATGGTCCTAGCATCCAAGAAGGATGGAAAATGGAGGCTTTGTACTCATTTAAGAGCCATTAATAGGATTATAATTAGGTATAGGTTTCATATACCTAGGATAGAGGACTTCATGGATGGTCTAGGAGGAGCCCAATACTTTACTAAGTTGGATCTCAAGAGTGGTTACCATTAGATCAGGATCAAAGATGAGTGGAAGATAACCTTTACAACCACTAAAGGGATATATGAGTGGCTTGTGATGCCATTTGGGCTTAATAATTCCCCTAGCACATCCATGAGATTGATGAATGAATTCCTAAAGGACTCTACAAGAATATTTATGGTGGTATTTCTTGATAATATACTCATTTTAAATAAAACAAAGGATGAGAACCTAACACATTTGGAGGTTTTTCTCAAGAGACTCCATGAGGAAAAGTTGGCAATCAACTTGGAGAAATGTGAATTCCTCAAACAAGAGCTAGTCTACTTGGGATTTGTGGTGTCCAAGGGTCAATTGAAAATGGATCCAAGCAAAGTGGAGACTATCCTAAAATAGCCTACACAAATCACAAGGACATAAGCGAGAAGCTTTCAAGGTCTTGCTCAGTTTCATAGGAAATTCATAAGGAATTTCAGTGGCATATGTGCACCAGTCCTAGACACCATAAAAGGTGGAGTGAAGACCAAGTTCAAATGGACACTAGAAGCCAAGAAGGCATTTGATAAGTTAAAGCAACAAGTAGCAACACAACCCATTCTCCTAGTGCCTAGTTTTGATAAGTTGTTCACCTTGGAGTGTGATGCAAGTGGTATAGCAATTGATGCAGTGCTCCTAGTTGACTAGATAGCCTCAGTTATGGGAATCACCCCTAGCTTACTTCTAAGATATTCATGAGTATCCTTCGGTAAAGCTTTTGTGAATATGTCTGCTAGTTTTTCTTTTGTATTCACATATTCCATTCTCACTTCTTTATCTTGTACTAGCTCTCTCAAGTAATGATACTTGATAGAAATATGCTTAGTCTTTGTGTGCATCACTGGATTCTTGGATATATTGATAGCACTTTTGTTATCACAGAAAATAACAACCAGATTAGTGATTTCCCGTTTCATTCATTTCAACAATTGCTTGATCCATACCAAATTTGAACAATTCATTGTAGCTACTACATACTCAGCTTCTATTGTAGATTGAGAAATGTAGTACTATTTCTTTCTTGTCCAGGAGACTAATCTCTTTCGTAGAAAGAATTCTCCACCACTTGTACTTTTCTCATCATCAACATTTTCAACCCAATATGCATTAGTGTAGACTCTTAGTTCAAATTTCTCATTCTTCTTATAGTATAATCCATAATCCTCTGTCCTTTTCAGATATCTAAGTATTCTCTTCACTGCCATCATATGATTTTCCTTAGGATTGGCAGAGAATCTTGCCACAATCCCAACTGCTAGGGATATATTTGGTCTACTATGGACAACATATTGTAGCTTTCCAATCATAGATCTATACAAGGTTTGATTCACTTTAGTAGTATCATCAATTTTAGATAATTTCTATCTAGTATTCATATGAGTACTTAATGGTCTGGAATCCTCCATACCAAAAGTTTTTAGAATCTCTTTGACATATTTAGATTGAGTAATAAAGATACCTTTATCCATTTGATAAACTTGTAATCCAACAAAGAATTTTATCTCACCAAACATGGACATTTAAAACTCAATTTTCATCTCATTTGAAAATTTCTTACATAGGGCATCTTTTCCTAAAAATATGGGGTATGTGTAGGATCATGGTATACCAAACTATGGCCTTAAGTGACAATGAAAAATCAGAAAATCAGGGTTAGTCAACTTGATGTAAAAAGTTGGACATCTTATGAACCTTATGTGAAAAAGTTGTAAGAATAGAATCTGTAGGAAATTGAATGTAGTTTCTAAACTACTAGCCCTTGTCTAGATTTTTTTAATCTAATTGTTCAAAATTTTAGATTTCAATACAGTAGTACAAAAATTTTAGGGAAAATATAAAAAGTACGTGTATGTATGACCACCATAATCACAATCAAATGATGATATATTTTCCCAAAATTCTAGATATAAGTAGTAGACTCATGCCCGGATGTGATACATATTTTTTTGTAAATATTTTCCAAATAAATAATTAATTATGAACTTTCTGCTAAAAATTTTTAAGAATAAAAAAACTCTCATGTTTGACCACCTTAACTAATTCTAAACTTTACAAAATTGAGAACTTTTTTTTTTCTTATAGTAGCCAAAGCATAGAATGTGACACATGTTTCTGATTTTAAAAAGGTTAAATGGTCTGAAAGTTATAGTTGTTTTTCAATTAGTATGTCAATTATGACTTCAAAGATAACTCAATTGAAAAATAAGTAATAATTACTTACTGAACTCAAAATTTGACAACCATTATATTGATGGAAAGTTGATAATGTCTTTAAGAAACCCTTTTCGTTTCATCGATTTTGGGTGAAAAAATAGTCATCAGCTACATGGTCGAAGTCTTGATATTAAAAATAGTTTCCTAAACATGCCTAAAGGGTTGACCATCCACGTTTGGTATTGTCGAAGCAAATACCAATCCTAATCAGATATCCAAAAATTTCGGATATGTGATATTATCATATATCCAAAACTTCCCGCCTAATTCAAAATTTTAATTGCACTAGTTTTCTCAATTTGAAGTTTCATAATAAATTGTATTTTTTCTATGTTAATATTAATTGAGTTAAGTATTTTTTTCAATTTTAAAATATATATCAATTTTTTTTTAAATATTAATATTAAATATTAATAGCATATCATTAATATTATAATATAAATTTTTATATTAGTATGTATTATATCATTATTATCTATTTCTGTATTGTGTAATAGTATAATATTAACTTATTAAATATTTATATTATATGCTCAATATTTTTCTAGAGAGAGAGAGAGAGAGAGAGAGAGCTCTCCCCTATTTAGGTAGCTCAGTAAATGGTGAGACCTTCGGTGTTACTCTGAACCCAAAGTGGGCTTAGGAGAGTGCTCTACACCTTTAGAAGATCCTATAACAAACAAAACAACACTATCCTCACTAGAGGATTCAGTGTCTTCAATTGGCTTGTAGTCCCTCGGGCTCTACTAGTGCTCGATTGATACTTGGTTTGTTCTTGGTGTCTATGTTAACCGAGTAGGCTCGGTAGCTTTACTGAATAGTTTCCTGACACTTGGTAATGCTTACCGCAAAATGCATTACTAACTTATCTTTCAGATGGGAACCTACAGATTTGGTAAGGGGATGGAAAGGTTCCATACACAAACAAAGTGTCTACAATGAGAGTGATTTCCACACACACTATAGGATTTGGATAACAAATTCAAGAGTTTAGACCTTGTCGAGCTTGTAGCCTTCCGAGAAAGCTCCTAGGGTTCTAGTTCCAGATTCTTTCAAGAATTCTATGGAAACAAAGTATATTCAGACACCCTTTTCAGACTTGTAACAAATCTCCAGATCCTAAGATCTTCAACACAAAGAA
Source organism: Chamaecyparis obtusa (assembly GCA_027943335.1). Taxonomy (NCBI): domain Eukaryota; kingdom Viridiplantae; phylum Streptophyta; class Pinopsida; order Cupressales; family Cupressaceae; genus Chamaecyparis; species Chamaecyparis obtusa. Next base: position 277,630 of record BSBK01003679.1, on the reverse strand, counting down.
CAACACTTAACAACTCCTGGTCTACTAGTCCTAATAGGGTCAGTTGACTCGGTTAATGAAAGAAAAATTTACCAGTTGGTTTTTCAAGGTTAACTTTCAATTGTAATGGTGTTGGGAATCCCAAAGCGACCACAATCTATCTTCAGATTTCTTTTATCCACCCCCAAAGTGCTTCTATCACTTCACTTCTTCATTTCCCGAACCAAGCACATAGAGATGATTGGTCTAGAATCTGCAAACATATTTCTCCAAAAAATCCCCCTTCCTTTGTGCTTTTGAGGAACTAACGTACATCTCCCTTCCTTTCATTTTCCAACTTCACATGGAAATCCCATGAAGGAAACACAAGTTAGGGCATCTTCGGCCAAAACCCTGGTTCAGGAGGGTTTCTTGAAAAACCCAGATAAATCGATTCTTCTAACTTTTGACTCTGATCTTCAAATGGATTCAAATTAAGTGCATTAGAGTCCTAGTTCATATCATGCATTGGATTGATCAAATTTCTTCTTTGTACTTCCATAAAAAATTGTATCCGCAATGTTTCAATCCAGAATTTAGAGAAAATATGGATCTTTTATTGATTGAATGCAAAAATAACATAGAGTTTCCTCACTATTCAACACCCCTCTCTTGCTATCATCTTCCACACACCTATAAGGGATATATGAAGAATTTACTCAATGGATCCAACCATTTTTCAAAGGTTGTAACCATTGGGCGGTTGTTTCACAGGTCGGTAGCAACTTTTCAAAGAAGTTGCCGACAACATTTCTTGTATTTTGCAACTTTTGCAAAATATTACATTCTTGCTCTTAAAGAGCCTCTAGGCCTAAGCCATGGATGCTAGTGATCCTAAACATTATTAAAATAACTTAAAAGAAACTTAGGAAACCTAACATCCTAAATGTGCCTTTCGACCATAGTAAAAAACCCATGGTTTATAACCACACCGAGGGTGACTAGGTCTTACAAGTTGGATTATTAAAAGTTAACCTATCAGTCTAAAAGTTGTGAAGAGTGGGGAGTGTTCCTTGGGTGCTCTTGCACCATACTCTCATATTTTAAAAACTCAAGTCCCACTTAAGAGCAGTTTTTGAACCGAAGTTCCATGCTTGTTGATACACTCTTCACTCATCCATGTGGTATCAATGTCTGGTAACCTCTGCCATTTGACCAAGTAATCTTTGTAGGTCTTCTTCCTAGTTTGGTTGACCACATTAGAGTCAAGAATAATTTCCAAATGTAAAGGTCTGCTCAGTGATAAGTCTTTTATCCATTCAGCATGTCTATCTTCAGTATCCTACAAAGTGTTATTAGATCCTGCATCACCCTTAAAAGGAGTGAGATCACAAATGTTAAAGATAGGAGAAATAGAAATAGTAGGGGGTAAAGAAATTTCATAAGCATTATCCCCAAATTTATGAAGAGTTGATAGGGATTGATCTTCCTCATCTGCAATTTGGTATGTCCCCTAGGTAGTCTTGCCTTATTCAGGTATGCCCATACTTGATCTCCTACTTTGAAAGTAACATGTCTCTTCTTCTTATCAACTTGTTCTTTGTACTTTGCAATATTTTGAATCAATGTATCTCAGACTTGATCATGAATCTATTTGATCCATGTTGACAGTTCTTCTCCCTATGCACTGACTTTAAAGTTAGTTGGTAACTCTCTTAGTTCCATAACTCCTCTTGGGTGCAGTCCATAATTTACTTGGAATGGTGTCTTCCCTGTTGATCAGTTTACTGAATAATTGAAAGCAAATTCTGCTTGAGGAAGGATATCATCCCAAGTTTCTCCATATTTTTTTGTTAGACTCTTTAAAAGGTTTCCTAATGATCTGTTTACAACTTTAGTCTTCCCATCAGTTTGTGGATGGTATGTAGAACTAAATGATATATTTGTCCCCAACTTTTTCCAAAGGGTTCTCCAAAAGTACCCTTGGAATTTCACATCTCTGTTGGAGATAATGGATGTTGGTAATCCATGAATTCTGACCACTTCTTTAAAAAATAAGTTAGCAATATGTGAAGCATCATTAGAAACTTTACAAGTAACAAAGTGTGCCATTTTGCTAAATCTGTCAACTATAACAAAGATACTATAAAATCCTTGTTTAGTTGTAGATTTAGAAATATGGTAATAAAATTCACAAATACACATAAAAAATCCTCAAACTAGACATGTTTTAATGTTGAAACACTATTCTATGACTTCTAATTTCAATTCATGTAAGAAGACAACTTATATGACCTGTACAATGGCCAAAAGTTCACAAACTTAAAAAAAAGTGTTAGAAATCAGCACTATATTTCATTCAAAAATCATAATAATCTCCAACCTCTCCACATGAACATTACAAATTCCTTTAAAATAGTCTCTCAAAACCTTATGAACTAACCCAAACTGCCAAAACTAACTCTTACCCTTCTATGACTCCTCATCTTCCCAATTTTACAATTTTTAACTTTGTAACATGTCAAATTTTTTTTTTATAATTTTGACATTTTTCTCCTTTTACAACCAAGAAATCCTAGATGACCTCCAACACACTTTATTACATTAAAAATGGTCTTTCAAGAACTTTTAAATGCAAAATAACACAAAACCTAATGACTCCTAACTCTTGA
>BSBK01003679.1:185000-270000 GCA_027943335.1 Chamaecyparis obtusa | reverse complement strand
ATCAGAGCAAGTTGGTTTAATCATGTATTGAGTGTACAGGTGAAGGAGCTACCATATCTTGGAGCACTCCAATATCGGGAGACTCTTGAGAGAGTTACTTTTTGCTAATATATATTTTTTTGTGACTAATTTGTTTAAGCGAGGAAAAAAATTAAATTTTTTTTGGGTTTGGCTAGTTTACCGCCAAACCTAGTTTATCTATTGGTTACCTTATTGGCTTGTTTTGTGAAGGTTTGGATATTTTTTTAAAAATTATACAAATTATATATCTTAAACTCTTATTCAAAATTTAATATTTAATATATTTTAAATTTCAGCTATATCCTTTTCGGTTCATGATTCTAATTCTACTTTAAGTTTCCCATTTGCTCTGAAATTTTTAAATTAATCTTGTAGAAATTTGTAGCTTATCATTGCTTCTTCCAAAAATAGCATTTGCATACGTTTCTTAAAAAAAATCATTGGCATCACTACAGTTTGTTACAACATTAATAGAACTATCCTTTCTCGTTGCTATTACAATTTTAATGCAATCTCTGTGTCTTTAACATTGATATCCGATTTTTTGCAATTTTTTTCCCTTTATTTGTGCATTGCTTAGGCCCGGTTCTATCAAATTATCAATTATGTTTACTAACCTTTATTTCTTTGTTCCTGCAACTTGCACTGATCGCAGTCTCCAAGCTTGTCGCCTTGTCCGATTCCTTTGGTCTGGTCACCTTGGCTTTTGCACACTTAATGTTCATTATTTTTTTTCAATTCCTTTTTTCTTGTAGCTGCTATTTTTTTTAGGTGTTTTTTTATCTTTGCCACTGCATTTCATTTATGTTGTTTCTTTTTTTTTTTGCGTGCCTAGTTGGAGAGTGTTTCTAGATTTATTCAGTGAGCTTTTTTCTTTATCTCGCTGCATGCATGCCTAGTCCCTCTTCATTCCCTCTACACTGCCATTGTCATAACACGAGCATCATATAGAAGGGCCATTGAGGGTTTCGTGCAAAGTGATTTCAATTTAGGCTCTTCTTGGAAGAATATCAAGTTGCGGCCTAAATTCCCTTTGTGTTTTTTTAGTTTGGTTATTTTTCCTAAAAGCAACCATATAGTGTTTGGTAACACCTTAAGTTTAAAACCTTTGGCTAGTCCCTATGGTGTAACGGTTATTTATTGTCCATGCCATCGTGGGTTCAACGTCTCTGTTTTCCCTCTCTTTCATGTTTTTCGGCTTCATTCTATCTTACTAGTTTAATTTTGTGTGGCTCATTCTTGCTCTTTATAAACAATTTAGATTGTTACAGTTTTCTGTTATTATCGAAAGGCTTTGAGTGGGCCGCTTGTTCCTTTGCATGTTGCATGCATTCATTTTTTGTTGCCTGCGTTCAATCTACAACTGATTACGATTCACTTCTATTCTTAAGTTAAGTTTTTTTTCACATGCAAAGCATAGATCGATATTATCTATTCAGTTTGCCATTCAATTTTTTTCTCTTTCCTTGTTTCGGCAATTTATTTTGTTTACTTGCTTCATTTTTTTTGTTAGCATATATTCGTTGCTATATGCATTGAGAGCTTTGTTTATTATATATAACTGGTTTTTCATTTATGACTGCTTTTTTGTATAACCACTCTCCTTGGCGTCGAAGGCTTCTCACCTTGACCAGTGCCTTCTATCCCTCCTTGGTTTGTGGCTATCCTCATTAGCTGGCATCTAAATCTGGCATTACAACTGTGTTTTCTTTAGTGTCGTCTTGGTGTTCAAGCTTCGCCAAGCATTTCCTTTATGCTTTGGAATATTCGGTTATTGAAGTTGTATGTTCTCATAATCAAAAGTAGCGAATCTGATCTGCGTTGGATATCTGTTTGGGAGGCCGTATTCTTGGCTAGAATAGAGTTTGTATTTATCATTTTTGTTTAGTTTTTTTTCTAACATTTTTTTTTGTAGGTATTATCGATTAGTTTGCATGCTAGTGTTTTTTTTATGCTTAAGTGGATTACATTTTTTTTTTTTTAAAAAGAGAAAGTTTCTTTATTTTGAAATTAGCGTAGAGAGTTTTCTTTATCATATCAGAGGACTATATTTTTTTTTTTCTCAAATATTTAGGTTAACTCTTATAATTGTTAATAGCTTTTAGTTTTTTTCGTTTATTGGTTAATTATTGTTAGTTTTTTATATTACTTATTTGGTTTATATTTTTTTATTGCTAACTTCCTCTTGCAGGTTACATTTTTTTTAGGTTTAAGTTTGTTATATCTATTTTTTTTTAACGTTTACTCTTTATCCCTCTTTATATGTTTATTCTTATTTTTTAGAAATTAAGTCATATAAACTTTTTATATAATTTAGTTTCTTTAAAAAAGAGTAATTTCCTTTAAAAGAGTTTTTTTTAACCCTTTTAATTTATATAAGGTGTTTTATCATATTTGTACTTTTTCTAAAAGGAATTCTTCTTCATTGTGATTCTGATTTGTCCTAACTTCACTACCTTTATAATTTCTTCTATCCTGGTTGTAGTATTCAAGTATTAAGGGTTGTAGGATTCTGTAGTTAGATTCTATCTTTTTATTTTCCGTTTACTTTCTGTTTACTAACATTCTTTGCAGGTTCAGATCCTTTTGTTTTTTCATTTTGCATGCAATAGATTTAGTTTTATTTCTCTTTGCATGCAAGAGTTCTCGTCGTTATCTATTAATTCATAACATCTTCACCGAGATCTGTTAGTTTTTAGTGCTTTTAGTTTCAGTGGTTGTCTTTACCTTGCATGCCTCATTGGCATAAGCTTTTATAGCTTTTTGCTATTGCATGCAAGTGTATATTGTCTGCTTTAAGTTTTTGAATTCTGTTATCATTTTCTCTGTTTAGATCTTTATTTTTTCATCATGACTACCCTGATGCTAGAAATGAAATTAATTAGTACAAACTATCATGCATGGAAAACACATATGACCTTTATCTTTCGATTTAGACACATTTTAGATATCGCCATTGATGCCAGTTCAAAACCAGCAACCTCTGCTCCTCAAACTGAGCAAACTACTTGGCAAACTAAAAATGAGGAAGCACTTGGTTTAATAGGGATCTCCTTAAGTCCTGAACCATATGTTTTAATTTATACATGTACAGAAGCCCATCAGGCTTGGGACATCCTAAAAAATACCTATGATAGTGCAGATGAAACTCAAAAAATCCAACTTCAAGACCAACTTGAAGACCTCAAGTATACTGATTTCAACTTTGTTGATAGCTTCTTGCTTAAGTTTGATTCCATTAAAGTTTTGTTAACTGATTTACAAGTTCCTCTATCTGATTTAAGAATAATTCATATTATTATTCGTAAATGTTTGCCTAGACAGTTCCAACAATTTATTACAAACATTTACTCTCAATTAACTATTCCTTCATTAGCATCTTGATTAACTTATGTTATTTTTCAAAATATGTTGCATCAAGAGGAAGCTAAATTAATTCAGTTTGGCATACTTAAAACTCACGAACATGCATGTCTCTAACAATAGATCTTCTAACACTAATCAAAATAACAATAGATCTTCTAACACAAATCAAAATAATCAAAATTATCACAGATCTAACAATTCTAATAAGTCAAATAATAAATCAGGCCAACAGTTTAATGATCATTACAATTCTAGGCCTTCCAATAACTATCATAGTAATAATCAGTCAAATAGGCCTCATTGCACCTATTGTGGTAAAGATGGTCACTTAGTTCATAACTGTTTCAAGAAACAAAAAGATGATCAACGTAATTCTCCAAATTACTCAAATGGAAAACCTAATGGAAATCAATCTCGTTCTGCTTTTACTGTTAGTTTTAATGCTTCTAAACCACTTGAATGGATTATTGATAGTGGTGCATCTCAACATGTTACATCCCATAAGGAAGTTTTTGACTCTTTGCAACCTGATTCTCTGAATATTCATGTTTCCTTAGCTGATAATTATTGCTGTCAAGTTGAAGGAACTAGTAATGTTTCTGTTCCAAATGGTAAATTACATGATGTGCGTTATGTTCCTGATTTGAAAGCTAACCTTATTTATGTTCCTCAATTATGCCAAGATTATAAGGTTGAGTTTCATAAAAAGAATTGTCATATCATTGATCCTAACACTGATCATATAGTTGCTGATGCTAAATTAGATGATGACAATCTCTTTAAATTTTATCAATTTGTTTCTCCTAGATATTCATTACTCACTACTGTTGATTTTCACATTTGGCATGAAAGGCTGGGACATTTAAATTTTGATTATATCTCATTAATGCAAAAAGAAAATATGGTAGATGGACTACCTAAGCTTACTACTTCTAAGTTTGATTGCAATGGATGTATGAGTGGTAAAATGCATAGAGAATATTTTCCCCATAAATCATCTTGGAGAGCTAATAATAAGTTAGTTTTGATTCATAGTGATCTTTTAGGTCCTATGGAAAATACTTCTATTTCAGGCTCTAAATATGCTTTAACTTTTGTTGATGATTATTCTCGTAGAACTTTGATTTATTTCCTTCATAGTAAAGATCAATTCCTTGATACCTTTGCTGAATTTCATGTTTTTGTAGAAAGACAAAGTGGTTGTAAAATTTAGATTCTTAGGACTGATAATGGTACTGAATATGTTAATCATGCTTTCCATTCTTATTTAAGATCTTTTGGTATCAAACATGAGCTTAGCGCTCCTTATACACCAAAATAGAATGTTGTGGCAAAATGGAAGCAAAGAACAATAGTTGAAATGGGTAGATGTTTTTTACATGCTAGAAATATGGATTATAAATTTTGGGCTGAAGCTATGGCATGCGCCACCTATATTCTTAATAGAACTCCTACTAAGGCCCTTCCAAATAAAACTCCTGAAGAAGTTTGGTCAGGTAGAAAACCCAATCTATCTCATTTATAGATTTTTGGCTCCACTGCTTATGTTCACACACCTAAATAGAAAAGGAAAAAGTTAGATCCTAAATCATCACCTCATATATTTGTTGGTTATTTTGAGAACACTAAAGGTTATAGAGTTTATGATCCTCTTACTAATATAGTTCACATAGCTAGAAATGTTTGCATTTCTGAAAATGGTGTCTATGATTGTTCTCAAATTTCAGATTCTAATTTTAGTCACAACAACATAGTTCTTGTGGAGGACCAACCTCTATCTCTCAACCCTACTCCTCAAATTCCTACTCCTAAAGTTTTTGTTCCTTCTGTTTCTGCTACTAACACTACTGATAATACTAATAAACAAAATAATGATGAACAAATAGATAGTAATGATACTCCTAATGATTTTGTTCCTTCTACTAGTAGCAATGATGATGATGATGATGCTAATAATCTATTTACTCCTAGTAATATTTCTGTTAATTCTAGGAGAAATCCTAAATGGTTTAAAGATTTACTTAATGAGGGTGATGATTACATTGCTAGAATGGGTGGACTTAAACCTAGAAGGATAAACTACTGTAATTATGCTCTAATGACTTCTCTCTTTAATTCTAATGATCCTCAAACCTTTGCTCAAGCTAAAAATAAACCTCACTGGAAAATTTCTATGCAAGAAGAATATGATAGTTTAATTTCTAATAATACTTGGGATCTTGTTCCTTTGCCTCATGGTAAAAATCTAGTTTCTTGCAAATGGTTATATAAAACTAAGTTAAATTCAAATAATGAAACTAGTAAATTTAAGGCTAGATTAGTTGCACATGGTTTTTCTCAAATTGAAGGAATAGACTATAATGAAACTTTTTCTCCTATTGCTAAAATGCCTACCATTAAAGTTGTTCTTGCTTTAGCTACTAAAATGAATTGGCCTATTCACCAATGGATGTTAAAAGTGCTTTCTTAAATGGTGATTTGCATGAAGAAATTTATATTTCTCAACCTCTTGGTTTTATTCAACAAGGTAATGAACATTTAGTCTGCAAACTAAAGAAGTCTATTTATGGTTTAAAACAATCTCCTAGAGAGTGGTATTCCAAAATTAATGCTTTCTTTATTTCTCAAGGTTTTAAAAGAAGTCAAAATGATCCTAACTTGTATATCAAGCATAGTGAAGATGACATTATTATTATCATTCTGTATGTTGATGATTTGATTCTTACTTCTAGTTCTAACTAGTTAATTTCTGATATTAAGTTTCAACTCAATCAAAAATTTCAAATGACAGATTTAGGTTTCTTACATTATTTCCTAGGAATGCAAATTTGGCAAACCCCTAAGGGTATTTTTATCTCTCAAAGTAAATATGCTAAAGATCTCCTAGATAGATTTCATATGAATGATGCTAATCCTATTTCAATTCCATGTGATTTAGGGACTAAGTTAATGATAGATATGGAATCTCCTTTCATAGATGCTACTCCTTATAGAGAACTAGTAGGTAGCTTAATTTATCTAACCCTCACTAGACTTGATTTATCTTTTAGTGTTGGTTTAGTTTCAAGATTTATGTCCAAACCTCAACAAACTCATTTCAAAATTGCTAAAAGAATATTACGTTACATTAAAGGTACTATTAACTTAGGATTATTTTATGCTGCAAATTTTGATTTTACTTTAAAAGGTTTTATTGATTCAGATCTAGGTGGAGACCCCAATGATGGGAGATCTACTTTTGGGTATTGTTTTTCTCTTGGTTCAGGTTCTATATCTTGGAAAAGTAAAAAAGAACAATTTGTGTCTCTATGTTCTACTGAAGCTGAATATAAAAGTTGTACTCATGCCTCTAAAGAAGCTCTATGGCTTAGAAGAATACTTGAAGGTTTGGGTCTACCTCAACAAGAACCTACACCATTGTATTGTGACAATCAAAGTGCAATAGCCTTGGCAAAAAATCTAGTTTACCATGCAAAATCAAAGCACATTTCTCTCCACCACCACTTCATTAGAGAGCACATTGCAGAAAAGAAAGTTTCCCTCATCCATTGCAAAGGTGAAGATCAAGTTGCAGATATTTTGACAAAACCTCTTTCTAGAGAGAAATTTGAATTTCATTGTAACAATTTGGGTTTGATACCCCCTGATGTAATTAACCCAAGTAAAGATTAAAGGGGGGTGTTAGAATTTAATCTTTCCTTGGTATATTTGTATTTAAAGGATAAACCAAGGTATCCTAATGTATTCATCCTCTAGTCCAAGTGGGAGGACATATAATATTTGTAATTTCCTTTATTAAAGAAAATAGTTATTCCTCCTTATGAGGAATCCTACACTTGTCTCACACACTAGTGAAATGTGGCATACACAAAAATGAGAGTTACAATGTAACTCCTTTCTCACATCTCTATTAAGAGATGGCTCTCTTTCTCTCATCTCATGAGATTCTTCTTCTTTTCGAATATTGTATGAGCTAAAGCTCTCTCTCTCTCATTCTTAGGCATATTTTTGCCACTTTCATTAATATCATGGGATTTTTTTTATGCTTTTCCCCCTTCAAAATATTGTCTCCTTGTTTCATTGTGTTTGGTGAATGCTCCTAGTTTTTGTGATTATTCATGGTAACACTTCTTTTCTTACTCATTGATTAAACAATTTCCTAACTCTATATTTTGTTATTATTATTTTAACATTGTTTTTATCTCCCAAAATATAACTCAATGTTTGCAAATCAAAATAATGGAAATAAAAAACAAATATAAAACTAATATAATTAAAAGCAAAGAAATAAAAATCTAATCTAAAACTAATATAACCTTACTCTAACCAAGACCAAAGAAAACCAAAAGCAAAAAGATGGGTACGGGGGAAAGCATGAAGAAAGGAGTCTACTAATCAAGATGAACATCTTTGACTTCTAGATATTCTCTGTGAACTCCAAATGACTTTTTTTTAATGGAAATGCAAATGGTGTTGTTCAAGTAATAGAAAATTAGTTTTAGTTTGTCTATGGCACTATTTGTTTTATGTAAATTTGTTTCCAATGCATATTCAGTTTGTTTCTTCATTGAATAAGGCAAGCCAGTCATTTTTCTTTGAGCTAAAAGTTGAGGATAGAGGGAATGTTTTTTTTTTATAAATTTTTTAGAGAGGTGATTTTAGAGTTGACCACACTTTACCCAAGTATGTATTTCAAGGACTATTCTTCAGTGTAAAAATTTATCCAAATAATGAACTACCTTAATGTATATGAAAACACATTGTGCACAATTGAGAGCTCTACCCACAAATTAATTTAAGTTCCCTTGGAGGGTTTTTTTTATATTTGTGCCAAATGAAGCTAGAATATAACCTCCTTCAGAAAGGGTAAGTTTGTCCTAATGTCATCTACAGGGGCTAACTTCAACCTGATGGTCAAACATTTTAAAATTTTGTGACCTTTTAGAAGACAACTTTTGAGAAGTTGGATTTCTCATTCTTTGAGAAAAGTTTGAGAATGTGATTATAGACTTGAAGTTGTTGAGGACCACACAGCTAGTCCAATAATTTTTCATTGTATTTTAGAGAGGTCACAAAAACTACAAAATCTAAAAAGGCTAAGTGTTGGGGTATCAGATGGCTCAATATTGATTTGGTCTCAAAACATTAAACAAAGAGTGATAACATTTTCCCTTCTTGTTAAATAATTGCAAGGTGGTCTAGACTTATTAAAAATCTTCCATGCTTGTGAAAGGGAAGCATTTTGTTGATTGGGTTTGGTTGCTCAACATCAATTCCTAAGGAAGACATGGTCAAAGAAAGATGAAATGTAGCCAAAGAAAGTGTTGAATAAATAAGTGCAAGAGGGTATGACTATATATATGGAGTGTTAGAATTGAGAGAAGAGGAAAAGAGACTGTAACTAGATTACAAATGACATGAGATTGTAGTTGTGCAGATTACAAATGTTGTGAGCAAGCTTTGCTAGAAGCAGTGTGGCATAGCAGTTTTGGGAAAGACCATACTAAACTGATTGTGTCAAGATTGGTTTTGAATTTTTTCTTTTCTTAAATATGATAAACTTGGAAAGATTATTTTGCAACAGAATCTCTTAGTGTTATGGATTGCTGGAGGTCAAGGAGCTAAGAATCTAATCAGTGAAAAAATCATTTGAAATTCATGAAGGGCACAAAGTGAGATTATTGAAAATTTTGAAATTCTCACAAACTCTTTATAGTTATTAGACTGCTTGTGGAAGGAAGCAAAGGTGCGAATACACTACTTAATTAGGAAACAAGCCTTTTTGTATCACATTAATCACCACAAGGGAGTCACGCACTACCACTAATTGCTTCACACCTAAGAGGATGCCACTGTGATCCTTGTGACAACACCTTCCCTCCTGGTATGATTATTGGCATAGTTTCCCAGGAAGAGAATCACCCTATAAAAAGCTTTCATTTTTGCATTTGACACCCACAATTGTAGGATTGCTCCTAAAAGTCCTTATCTTTACCTAATGGTCTCTTCTTTCCTTCAAAGAGTTTTTATTTCTTTCTCACATATTGCTTCTTAACCCTTAAACAAGGGTAAGGGTTTTGCTCATTATTCTTAAATGATTGGTAAGCATGACTTGGCTTGAAGATTTGGAATATGTCTTCAATTTCACCATAGGAAATAGGCCAATTATGTCATGTCCCCTTATGTTAAAAAAGGTTTTTTGGTCTGTAGTAACCCACTTTATTCTTCTATGGGTTAATGAAAAAAAATTAAGGGGAATAATTAATTTAATATTTATGAATGTCCAAATATTGTTAATATCAAAAGAACATTAAAAATTTTAAATTAAATATTTGGAAACACTTAGCGGGAAGTGGATTTTGTACCATAATAGAAAGTGTGAGATATTTGTAATTATGACGCTCTCACCAAGAGTGGAGTGAGAAATTGAAATATTTCTAATTAATGATTTTCCCACCAACAACAAATTTGGAAAGCAAGAGCGGAGTGGGAAATTAAAATACTTCTAATAATGATTTTCCCACCAAGTGGAGATTTGAAAAGTAAGAGTGGAGTAGAAATTTATAATATTTTTAATGAACAATTTTCCCACCAAATTAGCCAAGGAAAAGATAAGTACAAAGAATGTTTGGGAAAATGGGATATTTGTGCCATTTCTACTTTTCAATTCTCATTGTATGAACTTCACATTCTGCAGAATTCATCAGTGGATAGAAACCTATTGAAGATTGGAGGTTCATGGACATAAACCTGTGAATTTTAGGTGGATAGCGGATAAAACCTTATTGTTCACATAGAGCAATTTCATCCAGAGGTTGCATCCAAGCTTTAAGATTTTAGCAGTTTCAACAATTTTCTATGGTGTGTGTTCATGGCTTCATTAATATTGTTGTAGTAATTCTATATGTGTTTTAAGGGGTTTGTTGCTCTATTAATCTTGTATCACATCATAGTCTATGTATTCTCCATTTGGAAATCAAACAATATCAGTTTGTGGTGTTATAGTGACATTGGTGGTATTTGGCTGTAATAGTTTTTGTGGGTTTTTCTTATGAACCGAAGTTTGAATATATTAATGTTGTTGTAATGGAACAGTTTTAGACCTGATTAAGATCTTGTTTAGTGATGTTCTACAAATTTTTAGTTTTATTTTGTCCTTTCTATGTAAGAGTAGCGAACAAGTTTGGGTTTTTTTAGTGAAGTCTTGTGTAATATTTGTAAAACTATTTTCCAGATCTGAGAGTAATAGTATATTTTGGGTTGAGGACATTATAGATTCCTAATGAAGCTAAAGATTTTGTATGGATGGCTTAGGTGACTAGAAAATTTGATCTGAGTTATGTACTGAAATAAGACTGCAAGGTTTGAAAAGTTGACTTGACTCATATGTTGCACATTTATTACCCCATACGTTGTAGCATCCTTCCAATTTTATGAGACTAAAAATTAGATTAAATTGTGTGCTCATAATAACTAACAACTATGTATGGGTGACCGCTCTATGCTTTAATCATATGTTGTTAAAGAGTTTCTATTTTCTTGACACAAATTCACTTATTCCTATGACAAGACTACATTTCACCCTTCTTTGCACAATAATCCTGCAAGTTAAGCATTTACACACTGAGTACTAGCTTGCCAAAGGCAACAATAGAGAAAGACCATGTCACCTAAAATGTATGGATTTGAGATGCAATGCTTGGTTTTCCATAGAGACTTGAGCCTGTAGATCTAAAACATACATACACAATAAATATGTGGCACAAAAGCTAAACAATAACTAATGGATGCCATAAAAGCTTCTCATAAACATCACAATGATAAAATCACATGAAATGGCATCCCTTGCCCAAAGGGGCATCTCAAATTGTCTCTTGTCCATCAAATCTCAAAAATTAGGAGTGTCTCCACAAAGCTTCTCCCTTAGCTTTTATCTTAGAGCCTCTCTAGAATTTCCACTACATGGATATGAAGTATGCACACATATATGCAAAACATCCTTTTCACTGTGAGATCTCATATTACTATACTTTTGGGAATAACAGAGACAATTCTTCCAAAGTCCATTGAAATAAGTTGAAAGAGTTTCTGGATAAAACTATGCATTAGTTTTTAGAATCAACAACTTGGAATACACTCCTCTTCTTTATAAGGAGCACAATTTGCAACCTATCTAATATTTTTTGGGAAAAGTAGATGGGAAGACAATTATTCAAAAAATTATAGCTATGCTAGAAGTTATACATTTCATAGAACTGTACCAATGGATTTTGTAAATGTAAAATCCAAAAATCAGAAATTCAATATAGATATTCTTCCTGCAACACCATCGCAAATTCAATGTTATCACAATATAAGCACAAGAAAAAGTTCACCCCTATGTTCTCTTGATGTAGGATGACAATAAAGACATAAACACATACAAAAGATGTAGATTACTTAACTTTTCTCCAATAAAATTAAATACTAATTTATGTGTAAAAGAAAGAGTAATGAAGATTACTTGATCATCTGATTATCTATTATATAAATTCTTGCAATAGTCACATTGTTGAGGGAAATTTCTTAAATCCAGATCATAAAATATCTACTAACCTTAAAATTTTCATATGTCTCAAATTCCATTTGATAGACCTATAAGATTGCAACATCAAATGACCATCTAAAACCCTTTGGACTGTGTAAGTTCGTTCTAGAGTTCATTCAACATGGCCAAAAGAAATTTCTAAAAGAAATAATAGGAATAAGTTTATAATGGTTGAAATCAGCCATGCTCAAATGGAAAGGTACTTTACAAGGGCTTGTGATGATGTTGAATGAAATTGATAGTTGGAGGTAGAAGTCCTTCAGATTATGAAGTAGATAACTAAATCAAATTTTCTATTTCAAGATTAAATTGTTCAAGTAAATTATTAAGAGGAAAACAAGGAGAAGCTTTTGATGAAGAAGAATACAATTTTGTGAAAGAAAGCAAGACTAATGTCCATATCTTGGTTTCTTTCATTTTCATGGACTCGCTTGAGTAGCTAAACTAGGCATTCATGCTAGTACACTTGATTTTTATTATAACGAGACATTCTTTTATGCAAGCTATCAAATTATGTTTTGTGTTCAATCATGTTATTACCATAGTATTCTCAAGTTGGTATTCATTAAAAGTCAAATTGGAAAACATGTGATGACTACACAAAAAAGGCTCAAAGATGACACAACTCACCCCCAACGAGTATACATTCATAGGTGATGAATCCAAATTTTGGGATATGTATCATGTGATTTCTTATAATTACACCAAAAATAAGAAACTAAGTATTGATATTAAAAGGGCATACATGCCAGTAACAACAATTTCCCTCACATCATTTCTTCTCATTGCCTCATCATACTTTTCCCCAAGTGCACCAAGGACTTCAAAGAAACAAGATAAACAAATCACAAGCATATCGCAATGTTAGAATAGTTACTAAAATGGTCATAAATAATGTTATTATAGTAAAAGAA
Organism: Chamaecyparis obtusa; assembly: GCA_027943335.1. Classification (NCBI taxonomy): domain Eukaryota; kingdom Viridiplantae; phylum Streptophyta; class Pinopsida; order Cupressales; family Cupressaceae; genus Chamaecyparis; species Chamaecyparis obtusa. The sequence continues at coordinate 257,112 of BSBK01003679.1, read as the reverse complement.
TACATGGGGATAAGTCTACTTAAGGTCTTTTGATTCATGGTAACTCATATACGAAGACATAACACTTACTTATAGTTATTTTCTTTACAGGCAGAAGGAAATTTTGATTCTCATATTTAGAAATTCAAACTATTAAGGATTACATACAGCACATCCAAACACAACCAAGAGAAAGGTGCCAACACTTACCACCAAAACCAGGAATAACTCCAAGAGAAAACTCTAGCAACCCAAGTTGTGCTTTTGGCGTTGAAATACGAGCATGACAAGACTTCACAAACATAATGAATTGGAAACTTAAGACAAATCATGTAATGCAATGAACCTTTGGAAATATAAAATAAGAAACTAAGTATTGATATTAAAAGGGCATACATACTAGTAACAACAATTGACCTCACATCATTTCTTCTCATTGCCTCATCATACTTTTCCCCAAGTGCACCAAGGACTGCAAAGAAACAAGATAAACAAATCACAAGCATATAGCGATGCTAGAATAGTTACTAAAATGGTCATAAATTATGTTCTTATAGTAAAAGAATACTTTGACATAAGAAAACAACTACACAATATTAAAACATGACATCGTGCTTTAAAAACTAAAAAGGTAATAACACGAGACCATTCATTAAATAGTTGTTTAAATTTTCATTAGTTGAGAATTGATAGTCATTGTCAAAAGGACAAGAAACTCATCCCCTAAATCAAAGGGATACATTTATGAAACAATTAAGACAATGATTCAAAGACAAAAACACTATTATTGACAAAGCAAGAAAGATCAAAACAATAGTTTTTCTGCTATAGGGAATGATTGGGCCAAACATTGTTCAATGCAAACAATAAATGAATTAAGGGAAGTGAAGAGGGTCACAAAGTAGTAAAAATAAATCATTATTATTAAATAACAAGAAAGAGTAGCCAAACTGACAAAAATAGTGCTATGAAGACAATTGTCATTGTATAGAAGTAGTGGTGTTCAATGTCTAAAGGACAACAACATATACAAACAAATCAATGTTTATAGATGGATTGACAATGAACAAAGAGGTTTCGAAAAATAGTGATGTGTACACTGTCAAATAATGTTGTGGTATTCACAATCAAAGAACAAAGATGTGCTCAAGGTTATAAAATAGTTATTTGTTTTAGAATGTGAAGAGTGCAGTAAGAACAGTAGTAATTAATGTTGCAATAACAACGAATGCAGGATAAAGATGTAATGGAAGTGAAAAAATAGTGATTGTTCAATGGTTTTTCTATACAAAGTCAATGGTGAACAAACATTGATACAAAACAATGAAATGACAGGATCATAACATAACAAATGTTTATAAAGGTCATAAACATGCATAGAGGTCATAACAGTAATAAATGTTTATAACAGTGCTTTTAATAATGCTCCAAACATTGAGAATGCAAGATACTTGTAACGATGAACTTCATTTCGACTTGCTAATTGGTTGTCACTATTAACTCTAAGCTTATCTTTAAAGTTTGAGCTTCACTTGGTTTCGAGAATAGTTTAATATTCTCTACTTAACAAGGCCAACCACGTGAAGGTGGAAGCTCATTTGGCCCCTCCTGCCCCCCTAACATCACTCTAAATTCCCCATTAACATCTAATAACATTCACTCATTCATTCATTCATCCATTTTTGAAATATAACATTCAATCATTATAATCACATGATAACATTCATTAACACATAAAATTCATTAACACACAACATTCATGAATAATTCATTAACACATAAAATTCATTAACACACAACATTCATGAATAATGAACATTAACACATAAAATTCATTAACACACAACATTCATGAATAATTCATTAACACATCATTCATCAACATTACTAGTACAAAATTACATCCATTAAGACAACGTTCTTTCATTAGCAAAAACTGTTAATTATAATCATTTCTTTTTGAGTTTCTTGCTATTTTTTTTAATGTAATTTCTAAGAGGAAGATCAATGTCCTCATCATTCCCCTCCTCTACTGATTCTAATTCCAACGCATGTCTCCCCCTCATCTGTTTAGGAACAAGAGGCCGCTGCGCCAAAGGGGGGTCTTCTGCAATAACAACTACGTCATGAGTTAAATTCACACTATTTTATATTAGTGAATTACAAGTATTTAATTAAGTAAAAGAACTATAAATCAAAAAATTAATTTAAAAGAACAAAACATAGATTTTCTTTACTTGAATGTGCCACATGATCTACATGGTGATCACTCTAAACATCCTCTGGCACTCGTCCAACATGACATTCTATATCCTCTAAAATATACACAAAAAAGGTTACACCAAGTTCAATTTAAGATGTTAAATTGTATTAATAATTACATAATTAATTTTAAATAGAAAATAAACACCTCCATCGACACTACGATGCACATTAGGGGCTTCATCATGCAGTGTAGGATCTGTGTTATGATTAAGAGGCTGCATTGCAATGTCATGCACATTATTATCAAATAGATTGTTGCTAAAGTATTCAATTTCTAATATATTTTTTGGCATATTTACCTGTTCACATGATGCAGGAGACTCTTGGGTTGGGCTAGTGGAAGCTTGGTGTAGGCGTTCAACCATGGCTTGATAGCCTTCCTTGAAGGCAATTTTTTTGTGTTCTGTCGTGGCCTCTAAATTAAATTCAGAGCCCTGCATTTTTTGATTAAACAAAATTATTTGCATTTTATAAATAATTTTTCTCTGCAATTCATTTACTACTACTTACAATTTGTGCTTTAATTTTGGAATATCCACCAGAGCTAAGTCTGTGCTACCCAATCTTTTGCAGCCTAGCCTTTGCTGCCTTTGATGTGTCCTACAACCTATGAAAAGTTTGAAATATGTTAGATGATATAGATATAAAGATCACTAATTAGTGCATTATTACATTGTACTAGTAGTTAATACTATTGCATACCTTCTTCTCTCATTTCCTAGTTTAATTCCTCTTTGAGCATCCCCTTTCTCCTTTGCATCCAAAATGAACTCATTCCAATCCCTCACTGGAATAAAGGGAGGACGCTCATACTTTGGGTTCTGGATGAGACTCCTTCTATATGAATCCCTCACAGTCTTAAGATGTTTGGTAACTTTTCCTAAAATTTTCTTCTCCTCAAAAATATTACTACCAAACTCATGCTCTAAATCTTTAATGAGTTGATCTTTTAATTTTTTGTCTTGCAAGTTCCACCTTTTAAGAAAAAACACAAAATTGTTGGATAGAAAAATTAACTAAAGTTGTGTACCTTGAATATAGTAAAAGAAAAGACCTGAATGAAAGGAAAAATACTGTACCAATTAATGATATGAAAAAAAAATAGTAGGATAGGGTTAGTTCACTTATGATGTTCCACCTTGTACATATGGTGGGCCCGAATATCTTCAATGTGAGGTCATAAAGCATCGTATAAAATGAATCAAAAAATGTCATGGGGTAATCAATCACTAATACATTTGGGGTGAAATTGCGACGACAATTTGCGATGGTAGGCAAATGTCATGCGGTTTTGGCTTTTTTTTTTCAAATATAGCCCAACACCGTCACAATTTGCGACGACAATACATTTGGCACTGTCACAATTGCGACGTTGTCGGGATATAAGCGCAAAATTAAAAAGGAATGTTGTCATTTGTGTTTTCAATAGCGCCGTAACCCTCCACGAAATCACATCAGGATATAAGGGCAAAAAAAATAAGAACGTTGTCATTTGTGTTTTCAACAGTGCCGTAACCCTCCGCGAAATCACATCGGGATATAAGGGCAAAAAAAACAAGAACGTTGTCATTTGTGTTTTCAACAGCGCCGTAACCCTCCACAAAATCACAGCTACAATTTCTGAGTACGTTGGGTTTATTTTTCTTTTGTCATTATTATGTAATCTGGTATTCAGCTGTTAGAGAGCTAAAATACCCAGAAATGAGGACATATCTATGTTGAATTTATTGTTAGCGGCTTTGGTTATTTAGAAGTTTAATTTTATTTGTTCATCTTTCAAGCACAAACATTTTGTGGACCGTAACGTCTTCATTGTTTCGGGTATGCAGTGAAACAGCCCTAACTTGCAATTGCGATGTTGTCGGGATATAAGGGCAAAAAAAAAAAAGGAACGTTGTCATTTGTGTTTTCAACAGCACTGTAACCCTCCGCGAAATCACATCGGGATATAAGGGCAAAAAAAACAAGAACGTTGTCATTTGTGTTTTCAACAGCGCCGAGAGAGATTCCCTCCGCGAAATCACAGCTACAATTTCTGAGTACGTTGGGTTTATTTTTCTTTTGTCATTATTATGTAATCTGGTATTCAGCTGTTAGAGAGCTAAAATACCCAGAAATGAGGACATATCTGTGTTGAATTTATTGTTAGCGGCTTTGGTTATTTAGAAGTTTAATTTTATTTGTTCATCTTTCAAGCACAAACGTTTTGTGGACTGTAATGTCTTCATTGTTTCGGGTATGCAATGAAACAGCCCTAACTTGCGACTACCTTCACGGTACTTGTGTACATTATCATGTTGTCTTTACAGTGACTGTCCTCATTCAAGTGTCAATTACACAAGGGACAGTCACTGTGAGATGTCCTCATTTGTGACAAGGACAGTCACACTTAGGACATCTCATAGTGATATTCCCTTGTGTAATTTCCACTTGAATGTATTGCTATTGAACCACATTAATGCTTTTCTTCTTCAACAAATGAGGACAGTCACTGTAAAGACAACATGATAATGTACACAATTACCAAAAAATGATCTTGTTAATTGATGTAACACTTTGTCTTGCTCACTCCCTATCCTTCACTAGGGTCTCTTTAGGCCAATGTTTTGACTTGATAGGGTACTTAACTATCCCTACACTCTTTAGGTATCTCTACCCAAGATCCCACTCCTTCAACTAGTGCACACCAACAAGAAATACAACGAACTCTGCTCAATACCAATCTAGCTACTAGGACACTCCTAGTCTTGTCTTCACAAATTGAAACACATTCAACTAGAACTTTACTCCATGGAGAGGCTGGCCACTAGGACCTCTATTGGTTTCAATATTACTCCTTCACCTATACTTTTCATCAGTACTTCAATCCGGTTCATCAAACCATGCCAATTGCACCCAAAAATAGGCTGCTAGCAATTAGGCCTTTGTCAAGCCTTTTTGTTTATATTAAGCCACCTAAAGGGCTTAGGATTCAGATGCCCTTTATTGAGAACTCCAAGATATCTAAGGTCTTCTCCTCCTAGATTTTTTGTACACCAACTGCTACAGCCATGCCTGAAAACAAGTATTTTGACACAACTTGGACAGTCTGACTAAGAGTTTGTTTTCTTAGCAGCCAAAGAAACTCACCCAATCTTCTAATTTGACTTGGGGCTTCTTTAGATGTGTGTCTACCTCTCCATGAGATTTTAGTTGAAGCAACCAATGCATTCAACTTGTTGTAATCTTCTTGTAATGATTTGTCATCCCTAACTGTGCTCAACTAACTCACCTAGGACATCATTGCAAACATAGAAAATGAGCTTCCCAGGGCCCCTCCTTCCAAACATATAGTACATGGAGTCTCCTCACCCATTCCAAGAGCCCGTACAAAATTGACAATGGAATGATGAGCTAAGACTCCATTTGTTCAACCTGCCTGGTTCAAACCAATGATAGGGTACTTAACAAAAGAATTAACAAACTAGTTGGAATGCTTCAAAACTCAAAAAAAACACAACACAGAATAAAAAAACAACTTGTACTAACTTTTCCAATAGACACTGCGAGCTATCTAATCCATTAATCAACTGAAAACAAAGAAACAAAAAAACTCAAGAATTCACTAAAACCGTGTTACTCTACAAATCTTCTTAATTCCAAATGTTTTTCCCCCTAACCTTTTGCACAGATCGATGGAGGCCTCTTATAGTTGATCTGATGCCTAATTCAATGGTTTCATATAGTTACATAACCATCTTACTCGAAAATGCTCCCTTGCACAAATGTTGTCAATGTTGTGAATGACAACATTGACAACTTGTTACAACCTTTGGGATTTTGGTTCAAAAATTATTGTTCAAACACCATAAGACCCTAACCATGACTTAGTTAGGCTATTTAGACCTCACATAGGCCACTTCTACACTTCTTTGCCCAATTTGACCCCTAAATGCTTCATTCCCACTTTTGCCACAATACTGGTAACTTGGGTACAAATTGGCACTTGCCTTCACAAAGGTCACACATGAGGACATCTCACAGTGATCGATTGTCCCTTGTGTAATTGCCACTTGAATGTATTGCTATTGCACCACATTAATGCTTTTCTTCTTCAACAAATGAGGACAGTCACTCTAAAGACAACATGATAATGTACACTCACTGTAAGGACAGTCACAAATGAGGACATCTCACAGTGACTGTCCCTTGTGTAATTGCCGCTTGAATGTATTGCTATTGAACCACATTAATGCTTTTCTTCTTCAACAAATGAGGACAGTCACTCTAAAGACAACATGATAATGTACACTCACTGTAAGGATAGTCACAAATGAGGACATCTCACAGTGACTGTCCCTTATGTAATTGCTGCTTGAATTACACAAGGGACAGTCATTGTGAGATGTCCTCATTTGTGACAAGGATAGTCACACATGAGGACATCTCACAGTGATTGTCCCTTGTGTAATTTCCACTTGAATGTATTGCTATTGAACCACATTAATGCTTTTCTTCTTCAACAAATGAGGACAGTCACTCTAAAGACAACATGATAATGTACACTCACTGTAAGGATAGTCACAAATGAGGACATCTCACAGTGACTGTCCCTTGTGTAATTTCCACTTGAATTACATAAGGGACAGTCATTGTGAGATGTCCTCATTTGTGACAAGGATAGTCACACATGAGGACATCTCACAGTGATTGTCCCTTGTGTAATTGTCACTTGAATGTATTGCTATTGAACCACATTAATGCTTTTCTTCTTCAACAAATGAGGACAGCCACTCTAAAGACAACATGATAATGTACACTCACTGTAAGGACAGTCACAAATGAGGACATCTCATAGTGACTGTCCCTTGTGTAATTGCCGCTTGAATTACACAAGGGACAGTCATTGTGAGATGTCCTCATTTGTGACAAGGACAGTCACACATGAGGACATCTCACAGTGATTGTCTGTAATGTCCCCTTTTTGGCTAACTTGGAAAACAGGAACAATTACTCCACTTCTCAGACTTACTCTATCAGATACTTACAATTAAACTAAGTAATGGAGGTTACTTAAGATATCAACCGCTATTTCAGATTCAATCACAATATGTGTGCAAGATGATATTGATACCAATATGTTTAATAGCACTGTCAGATATAATGATATGAAATATGCTATGAATATGATGTTTCCTATCACTTATAGTGATAGTATAATGATGCTATGTCTGATATAAACAATATCGATATACAATCAATAAGTATTGCTTACAGCAATGTATTTGCTGTGTCTGATATGATGATGTAATTATGCAAATGTGTAATATCGCTATGAGTGATATGTTGCTATTTCAGATTCTGAATTATATGCTTGCAACTTCAAATATTGATGCTGTTTCTGACTATCCTTTCTATCTGTGCAATCATGGTGTTGTCTCTGATCTGCAATGATAAACTTGAAACCAAACTGCCAAAGGCAGATGCTCTATTGAGTATATCCAAATATGGATAAGTAAATAAAGTTCTAATGATGCCTTGAGTGACTGATGAGAATGCATTCTTATATTGTCTTTAACAAATGAAGAGATGCTATGAATGAGATGTGTCTTGTTTCTTCCTCCATGTCCCTTTGTTAATCACACCTTTCCATAATCCGACAGTTCACATAATATTATTTCATTATTTTCTGATCATAGATAACTCCCAGATTGACTCAATATCAAATCTTTTTATGAAGGTAATCTTCCCTAATTGGTAGTGCAACCAGTATTTAACATCCATTGTGTTTGTATTAGTTTGGTCTAACTATCATTAGTATTTAGTCAATTGATATTAACTCTTGCCTTATCCCATATTGTTATGATTATATCCAATCTTTCTACTCTGATATAAGTCGATATCATTTTCTGATAATTGTCCATTTATTGGTTGATTGTTGGTAATGGAGTTTGATCTTCAAATTGACTTCCATTCCTATTAATACTTAAGGATACATTGTACTTATTATCCATGACTGATGCCTCATTCATCAATAGCTTGTGATATAATCACTGATGCTTTTGTGTTTCTACAAGATGTGGTTTATCTCAGACAATCGATAATCTTTCAATCCTTTAGTCGATATCCTCCTATGTGGTGTCTATTGATATAGATAGTAGAATTCAATCTAGTTTATGTTATTGTCATGATAACATAGGAAGTGATGGTGCATATTTGCTAGCGGGTCTTCATGTTTGATATTGCTTTATCGGATATGTCATTGTCTAAACTTGTGCAATTAATGATTATTTATAATATATGAATGGTTATCCTTCTTGCTTATCAATACATCTTCTGAAACACATAGCGACCTATCCCTTATTCATATCATGTTGATCTTGACTTCATAGTATTTGGTTCATTAATCATCCTCTCATGGTATCGATGTGTAATGACTAGTGATTGTTGTATCACTTCTTCATTCCTCATCATGATAGATAATGCAGATGTTTAATGTAGATGTATATCGATTATAGATATTCGATATTGCTTTAAACGTTATTATTATTATTATTATTATTAATGTTATTGTTATTATTAAATATTATAATTAATGATGTTAGTAATATTAATAATATTATAATAAATATTATTATAGTGATAACATATTGTTTTATATTGAGAGGTTTATTAATATTATTTATATATTAAAATTATTATATCAATAATTGATTTAATATTATTACTTAATATATTATTATAATATAATATATATAATTTATTAATAATTATTTATTATTAATTTATATTATAATTATAATCATAATTATATTATTTATTAATATTTTAATATTATTTAATTAACATATTACTTATTATGCTAACTATATATTATTATTATCTTTTGATAATAATTATATATTATTGTTATATACCGTTAATAATATATTATTATATATCATCTAATCATTTTATTATTATACTAAGTTCAATATGTCATGGCTCATGACATTGTCCCTTGTGTAATTGCCACTTGAATGTATTGCTATTGAACCACATTAATGCTTTTCTTCTTCAACAAATGAGGACAGTCACTCTAAAGACAACATGATAATGTACACTCATTGTAAGGACAGTCACAAATGAGGACATCTCACAGTGACTATCCCTTGTGTAATTGCCACTTGAATTACACAAGGGACAGTCATTGTGAGATGTCCTCATTTGTGACAAGGACAGTCACACATGAGGACATCTCATAGTGATTGTCCCTTGTGTAATTGCCACTTGAATGTATTGCTATTGAACCACATTAATGCTTTTCTTCTTCAACAAATGAGGACAGTCACTCTAAAGACACCATGATAATGTACACTCACTGTAAGGATAGTCACAAATGAGGACATCTCATAGCGACTGTCCCTTGTGTAATTGCCACTTGAATGTATTGCTATTCAGCCACATTAATGCTTTTCTTCTTCAACAAATGAGGATAGTCACTCTAAGGACAACATGATAATGTACACTCACTGTAAGTGTACATTATCATGTTGTATTACAAATGGACCTTATGTTGGTCGGGATATAAGTGCAAAAAAAAAAAGTTGTCATTTGTATTCAAGTGGCAATTACACAAGGGACAGTCACTGTAAAGGCAACATGATAATGTAGAGAAACGTTGTCATTTGTATTTTCAACAGTGCCGAGAGAGATTCCCTCCATGAAATCACAGCTACAATTTCTGAGTACGTTGGGTTTATTTTTCTTTTGTCATTATTATGTAATCTGGTATTCAGCTGTTAGAGAGCTAAAATACCCAAAAATGAGGACATATCTATGTTGAATTTATTGTTAGCGGCTTTGGTTATTTAGAAGTTTAATTTTATTTGTTCATCTTTCAAGCACAAACGTTTTGTGGACCGTAACATCTTCATTGTTTCGGGTATGCAATGAAACAGCCCTAACTTGCAACTACCTTCACGGTACTTGTGTACATTATCATGTTGTCTTTACAGTGACTGTCCTCATTCAAGTGGCAATTACACAAGGGACAGTCACTGTGAGATGTCCTCATTTGTGACAAGGACAGTCACACATGAGGACATCTCATAGTGACTGTCCCTTGTGTAATTTCCACTTGAATGTATTGCTATTCAACCACATTTATGGGCCCGTTTGGACCACAGCACATAGTAGCATCTACAGAGAAGAATATCCCAGGTGTAACAAGTTGTAAGAATATACCAACAGTTCTAAGAAGTTCCCTAGCACATAGTAGCATCTACAGAGAAGAATATACAACATGAGGGCAGCCACTGTAAAGACAACATGATAATGTACACTCATTGTATGTGTACATTATCATGTTGTCTTTACAGTGACTGTCCTCATTCAAGTGGAAATTACACAAGGGACAGTCACTGTGAGATGTCCTCATTTGTGACAAGGACAGTCACACATGAGGACATCTCACAGTGACTGTCCCTTGTGTAATTGCCACTTGAATGTATTTCTATTCAACCACATTTATGGGCCCGTTTGGACCGCGGCACATAGTAGCATCTACAGAGAAGAATATCCCAGGTGTAACAAGTTGTAAGAATATACCAACAGTTCTAAGAAGTTCCCTAGCACGTAGTAGCATCTACAGAGAAGAATATACAACATGAGGGCAGCCACTGTAAAGACAACATGATAATGTACACTCATTGTATGTGTACATTATCATGTTGTCTTTACAGTGACTGACCTCATTCAAGTGGCAATTACACAAGGGACAAGCACTGTGAGATGTCCTCATTTGTGACAAGGATAGTCACACATGAGGATATCTCACAGTGACTGTCCCTTGTGTAATTGCCACTTGAATGTATTGCTATTCAACCACATTTATGGGCCCGTTTGGACCATGGCACACAGTAGCATCTACAAAGAAGAATATCCCAGGTGTAACAAGTTGTAAGAATATACCAACAGTTCTAAGAAGTTCCCTAGCACATAGTAGCATCTTCTAATTGTCTATACCACTTCACAAGGTATTGTTTGCACACATTGTTTTTGGTTCTTTTGATGACCCTTGTTTTGAAATTGCTATTAGGCCTTGTAGCTTATATGTTTTGATTTCTGGAGAGCTTCTAAAGCTAAGAAAGAAGACCATTGCATGAGTTATAGCCACGCGCTCAGGTTTGAAAATTGTATATTTTTTAATCTAATGTATATTTTAACTAGACTTTTAGCTTATTTTTGCTATATATTTTAATCTAAAGGGAATCATGGATGTGAACTTGAAAGAATTTTGTACTTAGTTCTTATGGAGAGAATAGTAGTAGTTTACGGTCTAATATCAAATAGAGTTTTCCAATTACAGAAAGTTAATGAATTCTAATAGCTTATATGTTTTGATTGCTGGAGAGCTTCTAGAGCTAAGCAAGAAGACCATTGCACGAGTTATAGCTGTGCGCTCAGGTTTGAAAATTGTATATATTTTAATCTAATGTATATTTTAATCCTTTTGCCATGTCATGTAATATGTCTTGCCTTGTAGCTTATATGTTTTGAAATTGCCGTTAGGCCTTGTAGCTTATATGTTTTGATTGCTAGAGAGCTTCTAGAGCTAAGCAAGAAGACCATTGCACTAGTCGTAGCCGCGCGCTCAGGCATGAAAATTGTATATTTTTTAATCTAATGTATATTTTAACTCGACTTTTAAAATATTAAAGGATTTAACTAGGTCTAAGAAGATTTGTGTACTTTTGACAATTTTGCTTAGTCACTGAAAGTTGTAGACCGAAGTTTTCATAGCCCAATTTTTGCTTCCTGCGAAGAACGATCATGTCAGATAATATAAGTGAAGAAAAAAATAGGGAGACAATCGCTAGATTGTGGTCTAACTTGAAAAGAAAAGGTGATGGAAAATGTTATTGTCCCTGCAAAATTTGTAAGGGCTTAAACCGTAGAAGACTGCTAATCAAAATAGTTAAGCGACATTGTAGGGAGAATGGTCACATTGAAGGGGGGCATGACTATCATCCACTGGTAAGTTGTTCATTATATCATTTTAATAATTTATATACATATGAAATCACTTGATGATGAGTTGAAGATCATGGTTTATTTATGTTAATCAATTTTATATAGGTTGATCTCCCCAGGGAAGTACATGATATGGAGGAACATGGGGGTGCGAATATCCAAGGTGAAGATAATGATCCCATGGAAGATGATGATCATGCGCCAGAAAACACAATTGAAGATGATGGTATAAATACATTGATCCATGACACATTTAGTCCAAGCGGATCTGATCATGATGATGATGATAGCCTCGATGTACCTCTACTTGAGAAGGCATACGAGCCCCTATACAAAGACTCCCAAACAACTCTTCTCTCTGCTGTATTGTTGTTGTTGAACTTGAAGGTTATGAATGGTTTATCCAACATAACAATGTCACGTATGTTAAGGTATGTCATATATGTCTTTATAGTTAACAAAGGGTGAATAATGTACCACTAATATTGTTTATATTAACAACTTATATTTTTTGCTGTAGATTAATAGGCAAGTTTTTGTTACCACCATCAAATATTCTACCTCGCTCATATCGAGAATTATCTGCTATTATGAAAGATATTGGAATGGAGTATCAAGCAATACATGCTTGTCCCAATGATCATATTATATATTATAAAGAACATGAATTTGCAACACAATGCCCTGTATGTCATACGAGTAGATATCGAACAAATCGAATAACAAAAAAGGTCCTCACAAGGTTCTTCGTTACATCCCCATTATTCCACGGATGCGATAATTATTCAGGTGTACTAGCTTGGCACAATTTATGGATTACCATGCATGCAATAGAAGTCGAGATGACATTATTCGAATCCCTGCGGATGGTTCAGCATTTATGCACATAGAGGAAAAGTGGCAACACTTCAAAGAAGAACCTCATAATCTCAGGCTTTCATTGGCAGCGGATGGTGTCAATCCATTTGGAGAGATGAGATCTGTTTGCTCGGTGTGGCCTGTTTTTGTTATCAACAATAACATTCCTCCGTGGATGTCAATAAAGAGGGAGCACATTATGTTGGCAATGATTGTTCCAGGTATTTTATCATTTGATAGTTATTAATTTACATGTACTTACAAATCTTACAGTAAAATGGTCACAATAATTATGTAATGTTACTGTTCATTCAAGTAGGTAAATATCAAGTTAAAGATATGAATGTATATATTGAGCCTCTTATTGACGAGTTGGTGGAGTTATGGAACGGTGTCACTATGTATGACGTGTCTAGACCAATAGGACAAAGACAATTTCAATTCCATGCAATACTTGTATGGACAATACATGATGCCCCAGGGCTAACACATTTTTGTGGTATGTTATAGTGAATTCAAGTTGCGCATGATAATTCTAATTATAAAAATCAACATATTTAATAATCCAATTATATCATTATCTTGTAGGTCTTCAAATAAAGGGAAAATTTGCATGTCCAGTTTGTGGTCCAAAGATGAAATCTCGTCATTCAAAAAGTTTAGGAAAGCATGTGTTTGATGAGTACAGACACTTCCTCCACAGGAATCATAAGTATCGAAGTATGGAAAAACATCTTTTCAATGGGAAAGAAGAGACTACATCAAAGCCATGAAGAATGACACCTCGCCTATGGAAGTTGGAATATAATAGAATTAATCGTCGAGGTAATGTCGTTCCACTTAATGGTTTATGTTTGTAATTTATATATTTCTATTGTGATTTTTGTTTACTAATTATGTAATTGATGATCGTGAAAGTCGTCAAGGCACTACTGACAACCTTCCAAAGGGACTAAAAAGCTATCCCAGACAATTTAGTAGGTTGCCCTACTACGAGGACCTACAAATTGTGCATTTGTTTGATCTTATGCATGTTGGAAAGAATATAACAGAGACATTGTGGAAAATACTAGATGGAAGGTGTGACAAAGAAAAAATTGTCAAAATTTGTAATGACATTCATGAATCCAATCATGCACTGAAGAATTTCATTCACTCAAATAGCAATAGAGATCAGATTAATATAAGTGCCCTTCCTTGGTTATTAACGGAGCAGCAAAGTGATGCCATAAAAGAAGTCATACGAAAAATTCGATTTCCCATAGGATTTGCTGGGAACATAAGCAATCTCATATCAAAGAAAAGTGAATTTGGGCCAGGGCTCAAAATGCATGATTGGCATGCTTTCATCAAGGTAAGTTATGTTCTTCTGTATTTACAATATATTCATAAACTATGTGTACTATTCATTATGTTATGTTAGAAAATAATGAAATGATTGGTTTATAATTACTGCAGTACGTGCTACCTCTATCTCTCCCAGAGAACTTCAACAATAACATCAAACAAGTGATATATGATCTTGGAAAATACATGAGGTAAGCAGTAATATCTGTTCAATTTGTTGTATATATTTATTATATTCGCGATTTGTTTTTCTTGCTATGTAATCTATTGTATATTATTTTGTAAAGTCTCGTATTTATATATTTTTTGTGACTTGAATCTCTTAATGTAGGTGGTTGTCATCTAAAGAAATCCATAAAGAAGATATAAACTATTGGAAGAGAAGAATTCCTCATTTACTGTGTGAAATGCAAAAGTGTCTACCTCTAACTTTTTTCAATGCACAAGAACACTACCTCATACACCAAGTTGAGGAGATTGAATTGTGTGGACCTGCACACACTAGATCAATGTGGATGGTTGAGAGGCACTTGAAATCTTTGAAGGCTTTGGTTTGACAAAGAGCACATCCTGAGGGTTCTATGGTAGAGGGATACATGGTATACCAGACTATGGTGTACATTACTGAATATCTTCCTAAGTTTGCTTCAAATATCCATGTAGATCGCATTTGGGATCTCGACCCTTTTAAAAAATTCAAAGGGGAGTACTTGATGGGGAAAGGTAGATTGAGGAAAGTGACAAGTAATAAATTATAAGATGTTATTGTAATAAATTATTTCTTAATCTTCAAAATAAATCATTGTAAGTCGTCTATTTTTTTTTGTACAGTTGCTCGAGAGTGGGATGCACTACATTTGTATATTGCAAACAATCTTGATTGGATGACGGTATGGATTGAACGATGTCAACATTCTGGTCACACATTAACATGGGAAGGTGTATCTTCATTGGTTAAAGAAGCTCATCGTAATGGAGATTCTAATGTTACGCAAAGGGAAATAGATTTAGCATATGGTTTAAGAGATTTCTAGGTACGTACAAAATTATTAATCACTGGTATGTTTATCAACTCACGATATAATAATTTTGACATGTTTTACATATTATTGCAGGTTAAACACCACAAGGGTATGTTCTATAATGGTCAAAAATTTCGCGTCAAAGTGTTGGATGACACGAAGAAAACTTGTGATTCTGGAATAACTGCAGTCTTTCAAGTGACTAATATTTCATCTAGAAATGACTTAGATCCTCAAGAGTCTAAAAATCAATACTATGGCATTTTGGATGATATACTTGAGTGCGACTTTAGTTCCTTCAAATTAGTACTCTTCATTGTCAAATGGTACAGGCTACGACTTAATCCAAATGATCCTAATAGAACTATTATTGAACATGATAATGGATTTACAATGGTTAATACAAGGTCGTTTGAGCCAGTTGGGGATGAGCCCTATGTTCTTCCAAGCCAATGTGAGCAGGTATTTTACTCAGAGGTTTCACATAAACCGGGTTGGTCATTTGTTGTTAGACATGAACCGAGAGGAAGGCCGATAAAGTATAATGCGATGGAAGAAGAAGATACCGAAGAAGTAGAAGATGATGTAGATGATGATCATGATCGACAATTATTGGATGATGTTCCTGAGACAAATTTTCATGAAGAAGAAGAAGAAGATGATGACGATGATGCTGCTACTGATGATGATGATGAAGATGATGTTGATGTTGATGATGATGATGTTGATGATGACGACAACGATGACAATGACGACGACGACGACGATGATGATGATGACGATGATGATGATGATGATGATGATGATGATGAGGATGATGATGATGAAATTTAAAGGTATGCCATCAATCCTTAATGTATTTAATATTCATTTCTTGATAGAAATATATTTGTCTTAAATGGTTACATAGTTTATTCATTATCTATTTAAAAGCTACAAGTTTCAACTACAAACGAGGCTACTATCATGGGGGTGGTACATACTATTAAACCAACTTCTAATCAATGACTCCAACATACCATTTAGTTATTAAATTTTTGGCTAACATTTTTATACTTGATCTTTGACACAGGGGCACAATATGGAGCAACTGCCCGAAGGTGATGGTGACGATATTCCTAGCTCATCTACACATGACCAAGTAAAACTCATTGTAATTGTGCAAACTAGATAGAAGCAAAATGTTATTTTTTTTAATGTTATTTTCTTCATTGTTTTGGAGTAATTTTGATAATACTAATACTATTGTTGTCACAGAGGGCTGGTGGTTGGAGAGAGGGAAAGCAACCTGCAGTCCCTCAGGAGTCGCCCCTTGTGGACCCTTTTTTTATTGATTTAGCAGAGACCGATGACCCGATCGGTTCCATTAAAAAGCTGCTAAAGAAAATTGGGAAAGAACTTCTACGTTTGGTATCCATACATCCTCAGACTCAGGAAATAAAAGACAGGGTAGCTGAGTTGTTGCGCACTTCTGAAAACTTTAAAGTAAGTATTAATGAAATTTTTAATTATTACAAGAGTTCAATAATGGTTTTTATGTTATGCTCTTTTATGACATTAATTAAAATATGGATGCATTGTCTTTATAGAGTTATTTGCGTATTTTTGAACCCCATTCCCATGATGAGGCCGGTACTGCAAGTGGTTCAGGTAGATCACATGTTCCATTCCCCACTTGTGTTTTCCACTGAATATATATAGGAATGATCATAATCATTGACAATACATGCTCGAACAATCTTTTTTTTTAATGCTCTAACAATCTTGTCCATGCTAGTCCACGCATTCTATATTTATGCATGCTCTAACAATTTTATTCTTCAGCTCCTTTCCATGATGATATGACAACGCCACCTCCATCCAAGATAGCCACAAATGTCTTGCCGACTGCCATGTCAACAACACACAGCCTAAATGCACCAACTGTTGCACCATCTACTGGTACACAAATCCCTCTTTTTCTCTCTTTTGTTATGTGTTTAAGTGTTATGTGTTTACGATGTAGATCCCTTGATTGTGTTTGTGCCATGGGTGCTCTGCAACAATTTATTTCCCTTGAAGTATTATTTCTTGGAGGCATTTGATAATGGTTTTCATTTTTTGCAATAGGAGATGCAACAACTCCCGATGCAACATCATTTCCTGGATGTTCCCGTGTTCCTAGTACGGGAACGGTGAAGGATTGCGTATTGATCATCAACGACGATGAAGGCATTCCCTTAAAAGTAGCCAAAGTTTCAGGTACTTTAAAGTTATTATTATTCTATAGTGATATAATAGTAATTTAATTTTTTATCACTCTTCATCGACTAATGATCCCATGATTATTTTGTAGGGAATGATATTTTTTGGCGAAAACTTGGTGACGAGTGTTTGCGGATATTCGGGCCCACCCTACGTACATGGTGGAACATCATATCCTAACTAAAACCCCAAACCACTATTTTGATTTCATATCATTGCTAGAATAGTTTTCCTTTTCATCAATTTCTTGAACTATATTAAAGGTAGCTTCTCTTCATTTATGAGTCTAACATGTTTTTTTTTACTTCAAAGGTGGAATAACCAAGATAAAAAGTTGAAGGATGATCTTGTACATAGTATGACCCAACTTTTTGGACCTCGTGCATTCAAGAGAAACAAGCTCCTTGAAAAAGTTGGTTTATGTTTGAAGTATATTAGGGACCAATACAGGAAATATTTAGAGGTTAACCCAAGGCACGAGCGTCCGTCCTGTGTTCTTGAGGCTGAGTGGCAGGCTTTGATTTTGGATGGAAAGTATAAAGCCGACATGAAAAAAGGAATTACGCCAGTAGAGAGTAGAGCAAGGTATGTGATACTTTTGAGAATGTAATTATGTACTAATTAACCTCTAAATTTTTC
The DNA here is from genome assembly GCA_027943335.1 of Chamaecyparis obtusa. Lineage (NCBI taxonomy): Eukaryota > Viridiplantae > Streptophyta > Pinopsida > Cupressales > Cupressaceae > Chamaecyparis > Chamaecyparis obtusa. Next base: position 238,765 of record BSBK01003679.1, on the reverse strand, counting down.
CTGTAATTATGTACTAATTAACCTCTAAATTTTTCCTATACTGGTCTCTAACATATTTCAAACTTTTCATAGATTGCCTGACACATCAAAGGCAACAAAGGCAAGATTAGAAAAGCACGGGACACACAAGCTCGGCTCTAGTGGTTTTTCCAAACTTCAAGCATGAGTTGTAAGTATTAGTAAATCAAAACTTGTATCAATTTTTTTATATATTGCAAGGAAATTTTTTTTGATCAAACAATGCAAGTAAAATTCACCATACCAAGCAAAAATGTAGGGGTCAGAGTTCAATAGATGCCTCATAGAAGAGGACAAGAGAATTGGCTTCCAACAAGGCTATAGAGCCGTGGCTGAATGGCTACGAGTTGAAATCAGTGTGCAAGGTTCAAATAATGATGCATCTGAGCCACAGGTAAATAAGCTAAATGAAATTTATTTCAAATTGAATACTTTACCAATTAGTCTATTTGATGTTAAGTTCTAATATAAAGTGAGTATATCTGTTTTAAGAAAGCAATGATAACAATGTGTAGGATATTGGAATGCAGCCTGACAATCCTTCTACACAATCTATGCATAATGAAGGTTCGCATGATGTGCATCCTAGTGGTGGAGGTATACATTTGCTATTAAAATTTTTATATGTAATTACAATTGGTGTTTGGATTAATGTAACATTTTGTATAGCAACTGTAGAGGATCGAGGGGTCGGTGCTCATGAGCATGTTGAGGTTGAGTTTAGACAAAATGATGTGGCCAGATCAGGTAATTAAAGAGCGCCATAGTTATGTTCTTTAAAATAATTAAATACTTGTAACAATTATAATTAAATATTTTAAATTTAACTCTTTTATTTGTTATTGTAGAGGACCCCCCTTTGCAGCAGCATAGGAATTTGAGATCATCAAGAACAGAGAACAAAACAACTGATGAGGGGGGTATTGATGATAACACTGATGCTCCTCTTAGAGCTTACATAGAAAAAAAAATTAGAAAGAGAAAAAAAAAATGATTGTCATCTAAATACCTTAATTGATAATGACTGAATTTTATGTCTCAATGAATTTAATTATGTGCTAATGAATGTTCATGAATTATGTGTTTATTTTCATATTGATGAATGTTGTGTGTTAACAAATCTAATGTGTTAATGAATGTTATCATGTGATATTGATTGAATGTTACATTTTATTAATAATTGAAAGAATGAATGAATGTTAGATGTTAACGGGGAATGTAGAGTGATGTTAGGGGGAGGGGGGTGGGGCCAAATGAGCTTCCACCTTCACGTGGTTGGCCCTGTTTAGTAGAGAATATTAAACTATATTCTCGAAACAAAGTGAAGCTCAATAAGATACTAAATGAGTCAAAATGGTTATCAAGGTCCTCTATCCATAAGATACTTGTAGTCAAAATGGTTATTAATAAGATACTTGTAGTCAAAATGGTTATCTAGGTCCTCTATCCATTCCATAAGTTCTTCACCATTCAAACTTCCTCCATAACAAGGAATGTGCTCTAGGTTAGTCATGAAGCCTAGTATGGACTCTCTGTCAGATAGAGCCACTATTTCAGAGCCTTTTCTGTGCATTTCCTTCAAGCACTGTATGTACGGTGTATAGATGTGAAAGGGAGGGCAGACCAGTGTGGACGTTAGAGTATTTATATCTTATGCTTTGAGAGTTTATTTGGTAGATTCAAGACACCTTATATCAAAGTTATTCCTTTTTCTTATTTGTTGTTCTGTCAAACCCTCATTTTTTGGGTTATTGCATTCAAATGGCCTTAACTTGCAAATAAACCATAGGATATCCTCTGTTCTTTGTAAAATGCAAGTTAAGGGGGTTTATTTTCATATTTTAAAAGCTTTGGAACAGGATACTAAGCCAGAGAATTTCGAGAGCAAGCCCTAGGTCAAGAATCTCAATGTTCTTGACTAGGAGTTGATGGATTATGCAAGATCAGAGGGTAGCGGCAAGTAAAGGACCTCAAACCTTGTTGAATCTAGATCTTTAGAGCATGGTGGACATCTTCAAACTCTGATCTTGGTTTCATGCACCCATTTTCAATGCCTTGTTTTGGAACCCACACCCAAAGGCATGCATTAGGTCTGCGGACTCAATAAGGACATTGATATGCTGGAGTGGAATCAGGGTCTGGGAGTTGGAGGACTGTTAGAACATCAAAAAGGGTACTCAAAAAACATATAAGTTCATAAGGTCCTTTGTCAAATTGAAGAGTTATTGCTCCAGAACAGGTTTTGGAGACCTACTAGAGTCACTAGGTCTATTTGGACCCGTTTGGACCACGACACACAGTAGCATCTACAGAGAAGAAGTTTGGTATGCAATGGTCTTGAAACCTCCTGAGAAATTCTTGGTATGCATTTGTGTGGTGCAAAAGCTTCGTTGAAAGAGAAAAAGAAGAAAAGAATAGAAATGATTTTTTTTCTTTTTATGTCATATACTGTAACCAGCTACTTATAACTTGCAAAAATTATTATAACCATTTGAAATTGAAACTTAGTTTAATGTGAAACTGAGAACTGCTTTATTAGAGCTTTCTGTGATTTAGATTCAGACATCAAGAACATTGTTTGCCTAATATTGTGATTAATGTTTATTTATTAATATCTCATACTGACAAACAATTGATAATTGTAGGGAAAAAGTCATTGGGGGTCTTTGAGGATCCACCAGAAGCCAAGGAGAAAATGTATTCAAATGCTAAAGATGGTGTAACAGTCCTTATAGCTGTTGAACCTTGCTGTGTAGATCATCTCCGATTCTCCAAGTTCAACAGTACTGTGGTATTCCTTTGGATACTTCTAATGGTAAATTTCAGACATCAAGTTCTTTTCGTATGAAACTACTACATTTGTAATCTGTAGTTTTAAACTTTTAGTTTATAAATGTTCATCAGCTTTAGTTCGTATGCTGCCATTTCAAGTATGATTAATGAAGTTACCTTTATCACAGGATGAAAGTGAGCAGTCAGCATACTAGTACGGAGCTGGCAGCATTGATACGGTGACTAGGGCATCGTTTAATGGTGGTATTGTGTTTTCTCGTATTTAGGGCATCGGCCTTTTGAAGCATTGCCTTCATCTTTCTTAAGTCTGAGTTTTAAGTTTGTTTATCTCTCTCGGCGCTGTTGAAAATACAAATGACAACGTTCTTGTTTGTTTTGCCCTTATATCCCGATGTGATTTCGCGGAGGGTTATGGCGCTGTTGAAAACACAAATGAAAACACAAATCCCTTGTGTAATTGCCACTTGAAGGAGGACAGTCACTGTAAAGACAACATGATAATGTACACTTACAGTGAGTGTACATTATCATGTTGTCTTTAGAGTGACTATCCTCATTTGTTGAAGAAGAAAAGCATTAATGTGGCTGAATAGCAATACATTCAAGTGGCAATCACACAAGGGACAGTCACTGTGAGATGTCCTCATTTGTGACTGTCCTTACAATGAGTGTACATTATCATGTTGTTTTTAGAGTGACTGTCCTCATTTGTTGAAGAAGAAAAGCATTAATGTGGTTCAATAGCAATACATTCAAGTGGCAATTACACAAGGGACAATCGATCACTGTGAGATGTCCTCATGTGTGACTATCCTTGTCACAAATGAGGACATCTCACAATGACTGTCCCTTCTGTAATTGCCACTTGAAGGAGGACAATCACTGTAAAGACAACATGATAATGTACACTTACAGTGAGTGTACATTATCATGTTGTCTTTAGAGTGACTATCCTCATTTGTTGAAGAAGAAAAGCATTAATGTGGCTGAATAGCAATACATTCAAGTGGCAATCACACAAGGGACAGTCACTGTGAGATGTCCTCATTTGTGACTGTCCTTACAGTGAGTGTACATTATCATGTTGTCTTTAGAGTGACTGTCCTCATTTGTTGAAGAAGAAAAGCATTAATGTGGTTCAATAGCAATACATTCAAGTGGAAATTACACAAGGGACAATCGATCACTGTGAGATGTCCTCATGTGTGACTATCCTTGTCACAAATGAGGACATCTCACAATGACTGTCCCTTCTGTAATTGCCACTTGAATGAGGATAGTCACTGTAAAGACAACATGATAATGTACACATACAATGAGTGTACATTATCATGTTGTCTTTACAGTGGCTGCCCTCATGTTGTATATTCTTCTCTGTAGATGCTACTATGTGCTAGGGAACTTCTTAGAACTATTGGTATATTCTTACAACTTGTTACACCTGGGATATTCTTCTCTGTAGATGCTACTGTGTGCTGTGGTCCAAACGGGCCCATAAATGTGGTTGAATAGCAATACATTCAAGTGGCAATTACACAAGGGACAATCACTGTGAGATGTCCTCATGTGTGACTGTCCTTGTCACAAATGAGGACATCTCACAGTGACTGTCCCATTGTGTAATTGCCACTTGAATGAGGACAATCACTGTAAAGACAACATGATAATGTACACAAGTACCGTGAAGGTAGTTGCAAGTTAGGGCTGTTTCATTGCATACCCGAAACAATGAAGATGTTACGGTCCACAAAATGTTTGTGCTTGAAAGATGAACAAATAAAATTAAACTTCTAAATAACCAAAGCCGCTAACAATAAATTCAACATAGATATGTCCTCATTTCTGGGTATTTTAGCTCTGTAACAGCTGAATACCAGATTACATAATAATGACAAAAGAAAAATAAACCCAACGTACTCAGAAATTGTAGCTGTGATTTCACGGAGGGAATCTCTCTCGACACTGTTGAAAATACAAATGACAACGTTTCTCTACATTATCATGTTGCCTTTACAGTGACTGTCCCTTGTGTAATTGCCACTTGAAGGAGGACAGTCACTGTAAAGACAACATGATAATGTACACTTACAGTGAGTGTACATTATCATGTTGTCTTTAGAGTGACTATCCTCATTTGTTGAAGAAGAAAAGCATTAATGTGGCTGAATAGCAATACATTCAAGTGGAAATCACGCAAGGGACAGTCACTGTGAGATGTCCTCATTTGTGACTGTCCTTACAGTGAGTGTACATTATCATGTTGTCTTTAGAGTGACTGTCCTCATTTGTTGAAGAAGAAAAGCATTAATGTGGTTCAATAGCAATACATTCAAGTGGCAATTACACAAGGGACAATCGATCACTGTGAGATGTCCTCATGTGTGACTATCCTTGTCACAAATGAGGACATCTCACAATGACTGTCCCTTCTGTAATTGCCACTTGAATGAGGACAGTCACTGTAAAGACAACATGATAATGTACACATACAATGAGTGTACATTATCATGTTGTCTTTACAGTGGCTGCCCTCATGTTGTATATTCTTCTCTGTAGATGCTACTATGTGCTAGGGAACTTCTTAGAACTGTTGGTATATTCTTACAACTTGTTACACCTAGGATATTCTTCTCTGTAGATGCTATTGTGTGCCGTGGTCCAAATAGGCCCATAAATGTGGTTGAATAGCAATACATTCAAGTGGCAATTACACAAGGGACAGTCACTGTGAGATGTCCTCATGTGTGACTGTCCTTGTCACAAATGAGGACATCTCACAGTGACTGTCCCTTGTGTAATTGCCACTTGAAGGAAAAAAGCATTAATGTGGTTCAATAGTAATGTATTCAAGCGGAAATTACACAAGGGATAATCACTCTGAGATTTCCTCATTTGTGACTATCCTTACAGTGAGTGTACATTATCATGTTGTCTTTACAGTGACTGTCCTCATTTGTTGAAGGAAAAAAGCATTAATGTGGTTCAATAGTGATGCAAAGTAGGCAGGGCTTTTAGAATATACAAATATACATCCTTAACTCTCATTCCACCAAGGAAGAAGGAATTCCAATGGTTGAAACGTGAGTTAAGGTCTTTACATCAGTCAAACCCTGAAAATGAGGGTTTGTAAACAATGCACAAAAAATTTGAAATAACTTAGATATAAAACAAAGAGAATCAATCAAACCAACTTCCAAAGCATCAGATGTCACTATTACAACTTCCAGGCAAATTTTATCATCCAACCACCATCCGTACAGCCGTACAGAGTTCATTTTTCACCAGAAATGCACTAAAACAGGGTTATTTTTATTTTTTATGAAAGCAAAATGATTACAATACTGGTTCTCTGTCTGTCTTCGACCATTTGAAGCCTAAAATAGGCTCTCCAAACGTTGGTTCAACCATCTAGGTGGTTAGAATAGTTTATCCAACAAATGTCAACTTTGCTAAGCAACTTTTAAAGTTGCATTACAACTTTGCAAACAACTTTGCCGAGAAGGTTAAAAATGTGTTGTGAAACTTTAGGAACCTTATTAAAGTTATTTTGGACCTTCAAACTTCTTAACAACATCTAAAAGACACCTAATAAACACTTACTATGCTCATTTCATCCAAGGACTCAAAAGATGCCCAAGGTTTATAAGTCACCAAGGGGTCTTGTGTCCAACAAGTGGATGTTTATAAGGAGATAAAATCAATCCTTAATATTTATTACAAACCAAGAAAACATCTAAAACTCCTATTCTAATTTATTGTCATTCAAAAAGACTCTGATTTGTCATTCAAAAAGACTCTGATTTGTCAATCAAAAGGACCTTTCACCAGTCAATCCTTCAAAGCTCCAAGGTGAAAATCTTATGTTCCAATTGATAGGATTTGACTCCTTGGCTTCATGGCAACTTCCTTCAATCATGGTGTCTTTGGCTTGCATTAGGGATGCCCCTGCATCAAATAGAAATGCATTCAAGTGGCAATTACACAAGGGACAGTACATGCCCATTAAAGTTGGTGTTTTGTTATCCAGCATGTCAATTTTACTGATTAAATTTCCCTCCACCAGGCAAAGCAACAATTTGGGTATGATAAGGTGAAATTTTGTAGTCCTTTTGGGTATGATAACAGTTCCAGTTTCCAATAAGATGGTTCATTTTTATAATCTAGCTTCAATTTCTCTTGTGAAAATCTTTTTTTCATTTTATGGGTGGTAAAATATAATTATTATGCTAGAGGTGTGTACTTATGGATGATAATGAAACAAAATGATAAGATTTAAGACTCTTGTTTTTTTTTTTAAATAGCAATTTAAGTTTCCTTCTATTATAAATTACTATTTTTCTATTTTTTAATGTATCAATTTTATTTATGAAATATAAATATATTAATAATGTTTTAGTGTTTTTAGGATTAGTTTATATCAATTCTATGTATCATCATTCGTCATTCAATTGTATTAATTTAGACTGTGCAATTGTAGAACTACTCGAATATGGGTTGGATGGATACTCAAGCAGGGGAACCCTCCTCAAATATCTCAAGTAGTGAACTTGGAAAAATGTGTCCTGAAGGAACCCTTTCCATCAGAGAGATAAAAGTACAAACAAGTAAAAGAAGCAGGCTCTGCAAATATGTTTTTGAGAAGAAAAATGATAGATTATTCGAGTATGGTTCATGAGGTATATCTAAAAAGACATTTTTTTTCTTATTATAATAAAAGAGGAAGTTGTGAATGTCAAAGTTGAGTGAAACAAAAATTATTTTCATCAAATTTTGTTAGGCTTGCTTTTGGGAATAGTTTCTTACAATATTGCTATTAAGATTTTTATTGTGTAGTTTTTAGATTAGGTTTATAAAATTATATTTCATGAGTAGTGATTCATATTAATCAATTAACGATACTTTTGGAAGGTATTTTCAATGTGTCAAATTTTGATATTTTTACAAGAATTAGATTGTGTAATTTTTTTAATTAAAGTCATTGACTCATATTTCATAAATAATAGTTCTCATGAATCCATCTCTTATAAGATTGAATAGTCTATTTAGGAAGTATTTCTGATAGTATGTCAAATTATGATATTACTATTACCATTAGATTGCATGGCTTTGAAGTCAACCTCGTTGACCCATATTCTTCTCTGTAGATGCTACTATGTGCTAGGGAACTTCTTAGAACTGTTGGTATATTCTTACAACTTGTTACACCTAGGATATTCTTCTCTGTAGATGCTACTATGTGCCGCGGTCCAAACGGGCCCATAAATGTGGTTGAATAGCAATACATTCAAGTGGCAATTACACAAGGGACAGTCACTGTGAGATGTCCTCATGTGTGACTGTCCTTGTCACAAATGAGGACATCTCACAGTGACTGTCCCTTGTGTAATTTCCACTTGAATGAGGACAGTCACTGTAAAGACAACATGATAATGTACACATACAATGAGTGTACATTATCATGTTGTCTTTACAGTGGCTGCCCTCATGTTGTATATTCTTCTCTGTAGATGCTACTATGTGCTAGGGAACTTCTTAGAACTGTTGGTATATTCTTACAACTTGTTACACCTGGGATATTCTTCTCTGTAGATGCTACTGTGTGCTATGGTCCAAATGGGCCCATAAATGTGGTTGAATAGCAATACATTCAAGTGGCAATTACACAAGGGATAGTCACTGTGAGATGTCCTCATGTGTGACTGTCCTTGTCACAAATGAGGACATCTCACAGTGACTGTCCCATTGTGTAATTGCCACTTGAATGAGGACAGTCACTGTAAAGACAACATGATAATGTACACAAGTACCGTGAAGGTAGTTGCAAGTTAGGGCTGTTTCATTGCATACCCGAAACAATGAAGATGTTACGGTCCACAAAATGTTTGTGCTTGAAAGATGAACAAATAAAATTAAACTTCTAAATAACCAAAGCTGCTAACAATAAATTCAACACAGATATGTCCTCATTTCTGGGTATTTTAGCTCTGTAACAGCTGAATACCAGATTACATAATAATGACAAAAGAAAAATAAACCCAACGTACTCAGAAATTGTAGCTGTGATTTCACAGAGGGAATCTCTCTCGGCACTGTTGAAAATACAAATGACAACGTTTCTCTACATTATCATGTTGCCTTTACAGTGACTGTCCCTTGTGTAATTGCCACTTGAAGGAGGACAGTCACTGTAAAGACAACATGATAATGTACACTTACAGCCCGTGTACATTATCATGTTGTCTTTAGAGTGACTATCCTCATTTGTTGAAGAAGAAAAGCATTAATGTGGTTGAATAGCAATACAGTCAAGTGGCAATTACACAAGGGATAGTCACTGTGAGATGTCCTCATTTGTGACTATCCTTACAGTGAGTGTACATTATCATGTTGTCTTTATAGTGACTGTCCTCATTTGTTGAAGGAAAAAAGCATTAATGTGGTTCATTAGCAATGTATTCCCAGCATCTGTACCTGCATCTCTCTTATATACTACAAGTTGCTTGCCATCAGAAATTGCAGTTCCGTCACGTGACATTGATGGTGAAGTGTTCTTTTCAAAACCATCATCTGTGGTTACCAATGCTCCTGTTTTAGGCAATAAGTTTGTTGCATTCCATGAGCCATTGGTCAAGTTTCTTCTACGAGCTTCTGATGCCTCAAAATCTAAGCAGCGCCTACACATGCCTCGTTGTGGTTGATTATCATTCTGTACATGAATTATAATGAGTAATCAGTTTTGGGCCTTGGAATCTTGTATGTAACATGCACAGGCATTTCATGGCTAAATGAATCTATTTTAAAAGCATCAACTTTTCTTACATGATGCTGGATACATAAGTAGAACAAGCTTATATCAAATTGGAAGCAATCAGAACTCCACAATGACATATTATTTAGAGTACTCTTCAGTTTAAGTAATAATGCATATATTGACACTGTAAAGACAACATGATAATGTACACTCACTGTAAAGACAACATGATAATGTACACTCACTGTAAAGACAACATGATAATGTACACTCACTGTAAGGATAGTCACAAATGAGGACATCTCACAGTGACTGTCCCTAGTGTAATTGCCACTTGAATGTATTGCTATTCAGCCACATTAATGCTTTTCTTCTTCAACAAATGAGGATAGTCACTGTAAAGACAACATGATAATGTACATTATCATGTTGTCTTTAGAGTGACTATCCTCATTTGTTGAAGAATAAAAGCATTAATGTGGCTGAATAGCAATACATTCAAGTGGCAATTACACAAGGGACAGTCATTGTGAGATGTCCTCATTTGTGACTATCCTTACAGTGAGTGTACATTATCATGTTGTCTTTATAGTGGCTGTCCTCATTTGTTGAAAGAAAAAAGCATTAATGTGGTTCATTAGCAATGTATTAAATAATTTATTTTTTTTTAAGCCACCCACGGGCATCGCAATTGTGACGGGAACCCGTCGTAATGCGATGCAGGCGCCCGTCGCAATTCCTTGGGAGGCCCGTCGCGATTGCGACGGCCCTCCGAAGCCATGCGACAGGGGGGCGATGCCCATGCCGCTAACAAATCTTAGCCACATTGCAACGGGATATGTGTCACAATTACGACGGCTACCCATAGACGTTGCAATTTGCGACTAAAAAATAGCGACGTCTATGGGTGTTGCTATTGCGACACATAGCCGTCGCAAAATGCCCCCAAATGTATTAGTGAATCCAAAACTTGTTATGAATAGTTAAATGCATATTATAATATAAAAAATAATAATTTTAAAGTACCTAGAAGCTTAGGACATTTTAAAGACATCAATTCATTATCGTCAATCAATAATGACGTTTGCATAACTCCCATGCTAGAAACACTGGTAGATCCAGGAAATGATGGTGAATTATCACCAATACATGTAATTTGATCTATATCTGGCGTACCAGATGGTGCCACTGTATCTCCTAATCGACAAAATTAATCCACAATGAGATGCACCCAAGATTAAAGTACAAATTATCAAATCATAATTAACACAAAACCAAATATAGAAAAACAAGGATTTACCAGGCATAGACCGTGAAGGCATTGATGTTTGCATGCCCCTTGTTTCTGACATTGTACTCAAAAATCTCAGATGGACATCCATCGACCTCCTAGGAGGAGTTTCCTGCACTTGATGACCTGAACAATATATTGTTAGCAAAGATATTCTGAAATAATAAAAGTAAGAGTTAACTTAAGAAGTTTTTAAATGTTCCAAAGAAAAAATTCCTTGTAGCTTGTCAACTAAAGGATTATTTTACCTGAAGCGGTCGAAGTTCTTCTAGTACTGGTCTCACCGCGTTGTCCTTGACCAGGTACTTGAGTTTGCAAAAAATCCTATAACAAGAACACATACACATTTTACGTCACAACATAAAAGAGTATAAAATATAAACCTTTAATGAACTTTTGTTATAAATAAAGATTCATTATTGCTTACTTCATAATGATGTGCTTGTGCCATCAATTTAGATTGCCTCTTCAACATCTCCTCGGTTGGATTTGTTTCATCCAAAATGCTAATAATTTCTAAATTGATTTTTTTTAGTTTTTTCCTCAACATAATTATTATATTAGGTGTTTCTACGATATCATCATCAGAAGGGGTAGCTATTGCCTCTATTGCTGCAAGTGCTTTTCCCCTATCTTGAACATCAAATTGTGATAGGGATATCAGTAAAACTATCATAAAAACTCCAAAACCCTAAATAAAATAATGTAATAATATAACATTTTTCAACTATCTAATTTGTACAATTTCAATAAGGTTTACCATTGCTAAAGAATGGGTGGGAGGAGCATCCTCATGGCCTCTATCATGTGGGGGATCCATATTGTCCTGTGACAAAGATTAAATATAAAAACTTCAGCAAACTGAAAGTAATAGACTTAGCAAAAAAAATTTATTAATAAAATGGTATATAGTACTTACCACCCTCATGATAGTAACTTTGTTTGTATCTATGCGATTTAAATGGTAATCTATTAGCAGTTCTTCCCCTGCACTTATTGATTTTATCGCACATACAAAAACTTGATTCCCCTCACGCGCCTCAAATATGCAATTGGGTTGCTTATTAGTTGAGGAAGGTCGCATACTATTTATAAAACCCACAATATTACTTGTTTCTTTTGGTCTCCCATCAATGTACATTGAAAATCTTTTACTTTGATCATTTTCTTTCCATTGTATATAATTTGCTGATAGTGCATACCTACGCATACTTTTTTTATATTGAACAATCTGCATCCAATCATTGTAATTGTAACACAAACCAACATACTTGAACAATTCAACAACTTTGTTGTAACATACCTGTATCCCATCCATGGAAAATAGGCCCAAACCATGTAATGAGGATGGAGCTATGCAATATATCCTTTCATTAACACAAAAATGAGTGTTAATTGGAGGTAGCTCATTGGGTATCCATTCTTTCTCAATATGTGTGTACCAAAAGGGCACTTTGATGTTGCCTTTGGTCTCATCATCCTAAGAACATGACCCCCCTTTAGCAAGGAAAAATTGCATGCGTTTATCAAAGTTTTTTCTAATCTTTTGACCTCTAGTTGATCTCCCCATTTTAGTCGTACTACATGTAGAACTTTCATCTACCATTCCTTTATTTCCCTCATTCGATGTAGATAGATCGACAAGTACCTATTTGGTGGGTCCTGCAATCCATCAAATGAGATATTGTCACATCTCCACTTCAAATAGACTTTTGATAATATTTAAATAATATATATAGAATAATCAAGTTGTGACCCATACATACGGTTCTTCTTTGTCTATACGTGGGAGATATAAAATGTACTAAGTTGAAAGTGATTATATAATTATATGTCTATACGGTTCTTCTTTGTCTATATATACATTATATGATTATATAATATGTCTATTTATAACATACGTGCTCAGAGATAAACAAGAAGAATATAAGAAAATTATGTCTATTTATTGACTTATACCTATTGATCCATGTCACTATGCATGATCCACGCCAAAGGGGTTAAATTTTCTACATATGTTAGTCATTTATCTTAAGTTAGCTAAAAATTACATGATATGTATGCTACAAATAACTTAGAAGATAACATGAACAATATGAAACATCGTACAAACATGAACAAATTTACCTTATATATGGAATGCAAGATCGTCAACAAAAGGGGTGATGATGTCTGTAGTCAATTGCCTATTTGCAAAAAGGGTGATAATCAAACACAATATATACATGTATCAGTAGCAATTAATTGAGCATCATAAGCAAAACATTGGTAATTATAAATCACATATGTTGTAATCATTAGAATTGAACACAATAAATATGTAATCATTAGAATTGAAATCAATAAATCAATATTAAACATATATACTAATCAATATAAATATATATAAATAATTAAATCACATATATACCTTGTACATTTCAATCATGTCATTGATCATCTTCTTCATCCATCTCATCATCATCGCCATCATCACCATCACCATCATCATCATCACCATCACCATCGCCATCATCGCCATCATTACCATCGTCATCGCCATCATCACCATCACCATCATCGTCGTCATCATCATCATCATCACCACCACCATCACCACCACCACCACCACCATCATCATCATCATCATCATCACCATCATCATCATCATCATCACCATCATCTTGATCTTCATCATCTATTTCTTCATCATCTTCAATATCTTCTTCTTCCATCACATTATACTTTATCGGCCTTTCTCTTGGATCATGTCTAACAACAAATGACCAAACCTATTTATGTAGAACCTCTGAGTAAAACACTTGCTCACATTGGCTTGGAAGAACATAGGGTTCATCTCCAACTGGCTCAAATAACCTTGTATTAATCATTGTAAATACATTATCATGTTGAATAACAGTTCTATTTGGATCATTTTGATTTAGTCACAGCTTGTACCATTTGACGACAAATAGAACTACTTTGAAAGAGTTAAAGTTGCACTCAATTATATCATCCAAGATGCCATAGTATCAATTTTGAGATTATTGAGGATGTATGTCATTTCTAGATGATATATTAGTGACCTTGAAAACTGCAGTTATCCTAGAATCACAAGTTTTTTTCATGTCATCCAACTTTTTTATGCAAAATTTGTGGCCATAATAGTACATAGCTTTGTGGTGCTTGACCTGCAATTTTTCAAGCATGTGAAAATTATTTTCATCTTGAGTTGATATGAAATATATGAGTCATGATCATTAATAAATTTGTAAGTACCTCTCTACCTCTTAAACCATATGCTAGATAAATTACCATTGGCATAACATTAGAATCTTGATTACGATGAGCTTCTCTAACCAATGAAGAAACACCTTCCCATGTTAATGAGAAACCATTTTGTTGACATCGTTCAATCCATACTGTCATCCAATCAAGATTGATTGTTCATAATATACAAATGTATTGCATCCCACTCTCGACCAACTGTATAAAAAAAATACACCAATTATAAATAACTTATATTGAAGATTTATAAGAATTAATTAACTACAATAACATCCTATATTTACCTCTCACTTTCCTCAATCTACCTTTTCCCATCAAGTACTCCCCTTTGAATTTGTTAATGGAGTTGGAATCCCAAATATGATCTACATGGATCTTTGTTGCAAACTTAGGAAGATATTAACTAATGTACACCATGGTCTGGTATACCATATATCCCTCCACCATAAAACCCTCAGGATGTGCTCTCTATCAAACCAAGTCTTTAAAAAATTTCAAGTGCCTCTTAACCATCCACATTGACTTAGTTGGTACAAGTCCACACAATTCAATCTCCTCAACTTGATGTATGAGGTAGTGTTCTTGTTCATTGAAAAAAGTTGAAGGTAGACACTTTTACATTTCACACATAAGATGAAAGATTTTTCTCTTCCAACATTTTATATCTTCTTTATTGATTTCTTTTGATGACAACCACCTCATGTATTTTCCAAAATCATATATAACTTGTTTGACACTGTTAATGAAGTGGTGTGGGAGAGATAGAGGTAGAACATACTGCAATATTTATAAAATGATCTTATCAATATTTTATAAAAGAATGCAATGAAAACTACATGTAGTATACAAATATATAGTGAATACAAAATAACATGAATTACCTTAATAAATGTATGCCAATCATGTGTTTTCATCTCTGGCCCAAATTCACTTTTCTTTGATATGAGATCGTTTATGTTCGCAACAAATCCTATGGGAAATCATATTTTTTTTATAAATTTTTTTATAGCATTGCTCTACTGCTCCGACAATAACCAACTAAGGGCATTTGTACCAATCTGGTCTCCATTGTTATTTGATCGAATGACATTTTTCATTGCATGGTTGGATTCTTCAATGTCACTACAAATTTTGACAATTTTGTCTTTGTCATGCCTTCCATCTAAGATTTTCCATAATGTCTCTGTTACATTCTTTCCAATATGCATAGAATCAAACAAATCCATGATTGGGAGGTGCTCATAGTACAACAACCTACTAAATTGCGTGAGATAACTTTTTAGTCCTTTTGGAAGTTGGTCATTAATGTCTTGATGACCTTCACGAGCATCAATTACATCATCAGTAAATAAAACACAATATCAAAATATAAATTTCAAATAAAAACCATCAGATAGAATGACATTACCTGGACAATTTATTTTATTGTATTCTAACTTCCATAGGCAAGGTGTCATTCTCCGTGGCTTTGATGTAGTCTCTTCTTTCCCATTGAAAATATATTTTTCGGTAATTCGGTACTTATGATTTATGTGGAGAAAGTGTTTATTCTCATCAAACACCTTCTTTCCTAAACTTTTTTAATTATGAGATTTCATTTTTGGACCACAAAATGGACATGCAAATTTTCCCTTTTTTTGAAGACCTACAAGATCATGTATAATTAGATTAAATATGTTAACTTTGTGTTAACACTATAACATACCAAAAAAGAGGTGTTAAAAAGAGAACATACCACAAAAATGTGTTAGCCCAGGGGCATCATTTATTGTCCATACAAGCATTGCATAGAATTAAAATTGTCTTTATCCTATTGGTTTAGAGATTTCATACATAGTGACCTCATTCCATAACACCATCAACTCATCGATAAGGGGCTCAATATATACATTGATATCTTTAACTTGGTACTTACCTAGTTGAATGAACAAAAACATTACATAATTATTATGACCATTTTGATGGATTATTTATAATAAATTAATTTAGATGACTATTAAATAAAAAATACCTGGAACAATCAGTGCCAACATTATGTGCTCCCTCTTTATGGACATCTAAGGAGGAATGTTATTGTTGATAAGAAAAATAGGCCACACTGAGTAAGTAGATCTCATCTCTCCAAATGGATTGACACCGTCCGCTGCCAATGAAAGCTTGAGATTATGAGGTTCTTCTTTAAAGTGTGGCCATTTTTCCTCTATTTCCTTAAATATCAAACCATTCATAGGAATTCACATAATATCATCTCAACTTCTATTGTGTGCATGCTAATCCATAAATTGTGCCAAGCTATTGCACCTGAATAATCATTGCAGATGTGGAATAATGGGAATAAACTGAAGAACCTTGTGAGGCACCTTTTTTTTTATTCGATTTGATTGATATCTACTAATATGACAAACAGGGCATTTTATTGCAAATTCATGTTGTTTATGATATATAATATGATCATTCAGACATGCTTGTATTGTTTGATACTCCATTCCAATATCTTTCATAATGGCAAATAATTCTCAGTACAAGCAAGGTAGAATGTTTGATGGTGGTAACAAACAATCACCTATCAACCTACGACCAAAAATATAATTTGTTAATTTAAAGAATATTAATTGCTACATGATTCACCCAATGTTAATTGTAAGGTTATTACAACTAAACTAATGAAAAAAGATGACATACCTTAACATACATGTCATTGCTACGTTGGATAAACCATTCATAACCTTCAAGTTCACCAACAACAATACAATGACAAGAAGAGTTGTTTGGGAGTCTTCATATAGGGGCTCATGTGCCTTCTCAATTATAGGTACATCAAGGTCTATGTAAACATCATAATCATCATCATCATCTTGATCATCGTGATCTTCTTCATCATCATGGTCTTCTTCCATGGGATCATTACCTTCTACTTCTATATTCACACCTCCATGTTCCCTCATTTGGAAATCCACATTCTCTGGATTGTCATGGTCCATAACATGAAACCCAGGGTGGTTGACCTATATGAAAATGATGACCTTATATTAACCATGACCATGATTTCATCATCAAATCATGTCTTATGTATTTTATAAATGATTAAAATACATACCAATGGATGAAATTCGTTTCCCCCTTCAATGTGACCATGCTGCCTATAATGTTCCTCAATTGTTTTGATTAGATATCTTCGAGTCTTTAAGCCCTTACAAATTTTGCAAGGACAATAAAATTTTCCATCACCTTTTCTTTTTTAAGTTAGACCACAGTCTAGCAATTGTCTCCCTATTTTGTTGTGCATTGATATCATCAGACATGGTCTTTCTTGAATGAAATGACTCGTTGGTGGAAGAAGGATGACTTGTTTGCAACCTGAAGATTCTATATCAAGTGTATTAAAATAACATCCAACATTAATAAGCAAGTAAATTCTAGCAAATCCGATTGAGTCATATTTGTTTATCATGTGACATTCTTTCTTAAAAATAATTGTTTGTTTTTCTCAGGGATGCCCTCATATGGATGAGGTGTGTATCCTTGATCACAACCTCTTCCTTGCTTGATAGTGTATGTCTACTATAAACAAATCCCTTAGAAAAATTTAAAGATAAGAAGAAACTAAAACATAAATTTGTGGGTGAGCCAATAGAACAAGGGACACAAGCGTAAAAGTTCCTGCCTTATATAATGTGTTTGGGGTAAGCTATGGTGAAATGAGAATATGGTTAAGTAGAATAGATTTTATGAAGATGTCTTTTGGTTCTTGACTATCTTGTATAGGGGTTTTGCAAGATCATGTTTCCCTTTTTAGTTCAAGCTATGCAAGATCAACTAATGGGGACCAATGATGATAGGTTTTGAACATTCGTGATCCTATGGTCTACGATGACAAAGAAAGAGAAAGTGTTTGGGATCACAAAAAAGGATCCACGTAGGGAAAGCTAGGGAGGATAGGAGGGCTAGAAAGACAATTAGAGGTTTCCACAAGGCAATCAAGTTGTGGTTGACCAAGTGAATTTTGAGTGGGAAAGTCAAAACTCAAGGTGGAATTGATTTATAGAGTAAGACAACATTTTCAAACAACTTGGAGTGTACATAACACAAAGCGCTATTTTTTCAAAGGTGCAAAAGTGATCATGAATATAAGTATAATAGTGTGATTCCCAAACCCCAAAGAGTTGAACCCATGGATAGTTAGTATATCAAGTGGAGTGTCATCAGTATAGCTTTACGTCTTGAAATGATAAAATGAAAGTCACCCTGACAAAATGAAAGTCACTTAGAGATGATTAATTTCATAAACATTTTTTATTATTCAAAAGAAAAAATTGTGTTTCCTTGTGGGACAGGTATAGGACTTCACTGATTCATTCATGTAAGTTGTGAAAACTATTCTCCCTTTAGGTCTCTAAAGCCAAAAAAAGAATTCCACACTCATGAACAATATAGACAGCCACTTGTGAGGCAAAAAATTGAAACTAAAAAAGCTTGGTGAAGGTCTATCCTAAAATTAGGACCGTGACTTATATGGATTCAATGGTACTTTTCCCTCCTATGACTCAATTTTAATAAAGGTTCCAAGATAAAAATAATAAATCTCACCAAATTGACCCTAACATGCATGAATTTAATGCTTAAGGTGAATTGACATGGTATGGAACGAATTGGATTGTGACTGTAATTCAACCTTAAGACAAGATAGTCACTACCTTGAGACTTAATGGCCTATGTAAATGCAATTTCCATTACTGTGATTTGGTTCCAAGGGACCTTGATCAACTTAAAGATATATGAAAATTATATGTATCCTTGTTTCAATACCTAACAATCATTTTTTAACTGATTTTGTGTGCTTGCTATAGTGACAGAGGTAACTTGGATTAGTCAATTCATTTTGAAAAGAAATCTCATAGATAGATCCCAATCATTTTTTTTGTTACATGAAGTCTTCTACTCCACCATGAGAATACATCAATTGTAAGAATGAAGAACTACTACTCAACAAAGGATTGTCCTAACTTGGACTGATTGATATTGTGACTAGGAATGACAGTAGACTAAGATAGTGTTATTTGGGGCTGCCACAACAAAAATAAGCATGTCCAATCCAAAGGAAAAATACCCCTATTACTTATAAAAATTAAAGACTTCAAATTCTCTATTAACTCCCACCAAAAACATGCGAGGAAATTAAAACAGATAAATGAGTATGTCTGATTAGTGGGGGGTGTAATCAAGAAACATATTTATTGACTCAAAAAATAGTATATGTGTGTGTACAATATATTGCTGACTTAAATATGGAAAAAAAAAATTAAAAATTTTAAGCAGAGCAATATCTACCTAATAAATTTCATTCCTTTAGATTATATATTTACATTATTTTAACTTCAAACTTTTACATAATTCTATTTCAAATGCATGGATTTCATTAGCGTTGGAACTCATACACTTTATAATAAGAATTGAAGACAAGTCACATAAAGCAAACAATCATTTAAACATGGACAATGACTAAGTATTGTAACCTCTCAAATAAAGATTGAAGATAAATAAATAACTATGAATAAATTATCATAAAAATAAAAATTAAATGCAAACAATATTATTTTTGAAAAGTATTTAATTGTTTCAAATTGGCCACATGATGTGAACTGAGAATACTTATTTGATATTGATAAATATTTGAAGTGTTATTTTAATATTACTTATATTTTAACTCAAATATAACTTTCAATTTGTAGATTGTTTCACAAAATAGTGGTATTGATGCAACTTGCATAAGTTCAATGATATTGTTAAAATTGTGGATGTTTATAGGAACATATAATATCATATCTATACTAATAAAAAAATTATATATTCTTAGAATGGGAAAGACCATGATCATAACAACTAATATCTTTTGTTTGTGTGAAAATTACTATTTCTTAAATGGTTCTCTTTTGTATCCTATTCACAAGTAGATTCTTATGTTCAATTAGGATACTTCAGAAAAAATTTCTATAATACTTTTTTCTTTGTGTCTCATTTAATATGATGATGGCACTTATTGATGCAAGGACTAGGGTATGTGTGAGAGATTAGGGCAATTTGTCCTTCAAAACCTTCTCAAAGGTCTCCAGGACAACAACCTACTAGAACCTAGACCCCACACCTTCAAAGTCCACTTAATAACATGTCCTAACTACCATTCCCAACCTTGAATACAAGATTCAACAATTACTCTAGGATGGATGATGCACTATCTCATAATGACTTACTAGGATAGGTACCAATCTTCGTCCAATAATGAAGGATGACAAGTCTATCTTATGGGGGGTTGAATCAACTTGTCAAGAGTGTTTCATTACCTATCAAACATGTCCAAACTATTAAGAGTCCTCGGAGCATTCTGCAGACAATACTTCCTTCTTTAGGCCTCAATTCCCTTGTAGCCCTACAAATATGGATTTAGGGTATTTCTACCAAACAAAACATTGACCCTTGAGGATAGAATGTAGTTTTAGATACCCATTTGGGAGTAATTATAGCCTTCTAAGAAAGGAATTCAAGAGACTCAACAAACAGGACTATCCTTAACAATGTCAACTAGGCCTAATTGTGTAATTAGGTCACTTTTCTAAAGGAAGTACCCTAAGGATCAATAGGGGAATGAAACCAATTCTTGGAATGTTATTAACATGGTCTCAATACACTCTAAACTCAAATTCATACCCTGATTCAACCCCATCACCTAAATGTCATCAGTTCTTTATTCTTAAACTAGGTTGCCACATGGAGATGTCAACCTTAATTCAATGGAAATATGGATGGACACACTCTTCCCTAAAAATTGACTTCCAAACCAATAAATATACATGAAATCCCCTCATTCCACCAAGAATTAGAATTTTATAATGGTGGACATGAGAGGAAATCAACCTTGAATGAAGAAACCCTAGGTAATGAGGGTTTCAGGCTAGTTTTAAGAAAAAATGCTCTAACATCCGACCCCAGACACCTTAGACCTCTAAATTGGTTGCAAATGAAAGTGGATTCAAGGATCTTCATAGTCCCATAAATTTCACCATCAATATGAGTCGTGTAGGTTCGTACAAGAACAAGAAACTTGACTGTTTGCAGGACAATGTTATGTTTTATTGATTCAAAAATAAATTTACATCCAATCTGCCTTCCACTTGCCTAAAAGGATTATATGAAACATGCTTGAAATATAATTAAATCTATCTAATATGATCTTTGACATTTAAGATTTAAATTTATAAATAGTAATTTGAATTAAAAAGTTAGAAATTAAAACAAAAACATTTAAGAGTTTCAAAGAGAGGAACACATTGAGGAATTAATATTTCATTCAGGCTATACTTGGGACTACCATCAACATTTATCATCATTGAAGGGGATTAATTCATATTCAGTAGATAACTATGGTAGACAATACTATAAATCAAATTAGTATCAATACTACAAAAAAAATTTAGTATCAATACTACAAATCAATTGTAGACATAGTAGTGTTGGTGTAACTTGCAATAGTGTCAACTTGAGGATAGTCAAAGTACTATAAAATTCACAATGAATGGAATGAGATCAGGTAGTGAGCTTCACGACTATTATGAAAGAGACTTTGGTCAAATCTTACGGGACATGATAATATGTTTAAATTGGGTAGAAAACAACATCCAACCTGCTAGGTGCATTTTGCCACAGTGTAGAACAAATGCAAGTGCATCACCCTCCACAGAAGTGTGGGTTTCCAAATTAACAAGGATAGGCATGAGTCCAAGGAGTATGTGACAAAAGACATGCCCCTAATTTGAAACTAAGGAGACAAGCCCTCTAAAACCTAAACCCTGAAAACATGGGAAATCCCAAAATAAAGTCATATTTAGTCCTTTTAATCTACAAAACACCTTCAATAAATCTCGTGAACAACAACAGCGTTGAGGCAAATATATTGTTTAGGTGCACAAAGCTCTTTCTAATTGCCTTATTGTTTGGGATAACCCAGAGGGATAAAACACTTAACAAAAATGAGTGAAGAAAATAAATATAAGATTAGCAGTAAACTAATCTTGGATTACAGAAAGGAGTCCCTGGTTCAATTCAAAGAAGACAAGATAAATTGTTTTAATTGAATCAACTCATAGTATAACTCTCTGTGGGAAATGGATGAGGTCAAATGCAAGTTCTTGATAAAGGTACCCACTCAATCTTGCCAAACAACTCTAAAATTACTTGTAAAGTAATTTTCTTAATTAAAAATATTGAAACCCTGAGGCTGAAACAAAAAATGGCATATAAGACCGACGCTATGAAGTTTAACAAACGTAGTCAACAACCAAACCTTCTTCGAAGATGGAAATCCTTCGCGCGCTGCGGTCCTCCTTCACACGCTGCAACCCTTGATCTAATTTGCCCGTAAAAATGAAATGATAAATGAAATCCTTTTTTTTTAAGTTATGCCCGTGTTTGTCGATATTTCGACCTACATGGTATTGGTTGAAATTTTGACCAACACGAGCATGGATTAAAAAAAAAAGAAATTTTTCCTTCTATAATCCAACCAACCTAAACCTTTTTAATTGATGGTCGAAAATTTTGGTAGAAAAATAAGGTCAAATGTGTAATACCCTAAAATTGGCACCTATCAATTTCAATCAATTTTGGTGCATTCCTTGAATTTCTACATCTTCAAAGTCCTACTTTGCTAGGCAATTTTCTCTCTCCTACTTGACTTAATTTGACTTGATGTCAATTGAAAAAACCCTAAATTGCATTAATCAAATATTAAAATTAATTCCTAAAGTCTTCAACTTTTATTAGCTAAATTACCCCTGTGATAAATTAATTTAATTCTAAAAGCCCTAAGTGCTTTAAATTAAATTAAACCCACCCCATTTGGCTAATATACATAAAAAGAAATTAATAATTACTTGTTATTTGAATGGACACTCATTTTTGAATTAATAATTCATAATATTTGAAACGTCACCCTTTGTGGCAATTTCCATTCTTTTAATTATGTAATTCATGCATTTTTGTCTCAAATGGGAATGAAGAGTCAGGAGTTTCAAATCAAGAACCTCTTCATTCTCTTCCCAGGCTTGTCTATTTAATGAACCTCTTTTTTCATTCGAGAGGGCAATTTTTGAGAGTAATTAAACTATAGCATTTTTAGTCTCAATTTGATATTTTCAAGCTTTCATTTGCAATTAGCTTAATTTATCATTTTAGCATAGTGTTGCATTCTCATATTAGATTAATTTGCTTACATTCTCATAGTTTAATCTCTATTTCTTTCAAGCTATTTAGATTAAATTGCACTTCATATTTCTTTGAAGCTCTTAGCATAATTGCATCTTCATTCTCAATTTTAATTGCATATTCATCTTAGCTTAATTTCATTTTGTTCAATCTTCATGTTTTCAAATCCTCCATTGTAGAACTAGTCTTATGATTGTTGGCTCTCATTTTGAGAGTAATTAAACACCTCGTCTACATAGGAGGCAATAGGTCGCTTCACCATGGATTTCAAATTGAATAATCCATACTCATTTTCATGATTCCATTGCGTGAGTAATGACTATGTTGCGTGTGTAGTTGGATTTGAGGTCCCCATTTGACTATATACATTTTGGCACCCACCGTGGGGCAGAAAGATCAATTTTTGGCCTCATTCTCATTTTTTTTTGATAGGAAATTTTAAGCTCTGTCGTGCGTCCGTACTGTCTATGTATGGATTCTCACGTGAGAATCTAGAGCGTATCACGTGAAGTTTCACTCCCTGTAGCACTCTCTCGCGCGAGCTAATGCATCCTCACATGGCACCCTATACTTTCTCGTGTGCTATGGAGTAATTTCTCATGCAAGATTTGGATACAGTGTTTTAAAATTTTTAGTTTCTATCTTTTTTGTTCCAGATTTCTGATAGTTTTTTGTTTGATGTTGCTTATTATTTCTCTATTATTTTCACAACGTAACAATTTTCTGCAAGACATTTGACCAAGAACATAAAACATGCTAATGGTTTGATTGTAGGATGATAGTCAAAGACTTGCTAAAATGTTGTGTTTGTTTCTTGCTTTCATTCACATAGTCTAAATAGGGCTCCGTTAAAATTTCTTGAGGATTTTGATAGTGAGTAGGGAATTTGGCTCTTCATTACATAGAGGTGATGACCATGAATGAACCTAAAATCCTAATGATCTTACTAATATGACAAATTCTTGGGGAAGTGGAGAAAGGTAGTGAATCTTTAGCACTTCTATTCACCAAGGGATTATGCTCTTCTCTATGTGAGAGAACCAGAAACCCAAAAGTGTGTGGATTTGGTGGAGTGAAACTAACTCGGTGATGAATCTATTTTGTGTGTTTGGGTGGTAGAGAAGTATACTCTTCTCTCTTTGAGAGAAACAAAAAATCAAACCCTCAGATCTAAGCCAAGTTGTGTCACCTTTAGAGGGCCTGCCAGAAATTGAACCTCCGGGAATGACCCAAGTGAGTATGCACCTATCGCTGGTGATTCTACCTCACTCTAATAAAGAAAATTGTGTTGAGTCTAAAGAATCCAAAATCATGTTGGCTTCCTTCTCAAGACTTTGACTATCATCTTGAGAAGGCTCTGTCTGTTATACTGAGCGGCACCGCTCCTAGCCCTGCTTGCAGGGGTGTATGACTTTTAGGTGTTGGTGTGGCTACAAGGCCTCAACCCTATATCAAGAGCACCAAAGGTTAGCATGAATGGAAGCCTATTAAAAAATTTCCTTAGCTAGTGGCCTACTCGGTTCAGCTTCGAAAGGAGTTGTAATCTTTGCGCGGGGAGGTGGAAGAATCTCTCTCGTAGATTCCCATCATAGGCATACACCTGGATGCTTGAAGGTGGTTGCAACATTGGCCCCTACTACAAGGGTAACCTTTGAACGTACACCATTGAGTCCTTGGAAACACCAAAAACATGGGCACCCTCTAGGGGGTGACACAACTGTGTGAGGTGCAGGTATGCGCATAAGCAATGGGGCAAAGGTTTTGGCTTCTCACCATTTTTTTGTAGGGCTAAGCTATGTGTTTTTTATCGAGTCTTAAACATTGTCCAATCATTATCAAACAAAGACTCCCCTAATGCTATGAAGTTGCTTTGTCCTTGATAGGTCTGCTAACGACTACTTCTTGTATCAAAACTGCTTGATCTAAACCATTGTGCTTGTAAATGAATGCTTGAATTCCTCAAAATGAGCTTGTTGATTAAACTATTCTCCAAACCTGTCAGGAAACTAGATTTTCTGTCAGACATCAGTTTAGGTTGTATCTCAAAATTCAACTTTAACCTCAAAAATTGTGTCAGATTGTCAGATTTTGGACTTTTCCCACATGAAGTTTCACTCTTCAGAGCACTTTCTCGGGTGAGACTTTGTTCTTTTGCACGAAGGTTTGTGTTCTCTCACGCAGCTTGGTACTCTCTCGTGTGAGATTGTAGCCCATTTTTCAAAAATAGAGACCTATTTTCCATTGACTATTTGACTTTTTATATGACCTAGTTTTTGTTTGAGGTCTATTTTTCTGTCTTCCTATTGTTCACTGTCAGAAACTAATTGTCTCAAGTTAGGAATCGATCGATCCTTTCTTTGACTTCTGTTATCTCTCATTGGTTTACCTGATCTCTTTATGTTTTTGTACCTCACATTGTGATAGTCTTATCTTGGCTATTCTAGCCACCTCTTTTGATGACTCGTACCAGGTTCATCCTGCATCTTGGCTGTCCTAGCCATTTATCTCCTTTTTGTTATTTTAGAGATAGAGTCTAGCATTATCCTGAGTCTCCTCTCATCACATCTTTGTCTATGACTGTCACAACTCAAAGTGGCAAGACTTTCCCTATTCATAATACTGATCAAGGTCAAAGTAAACCTCATAATTAAGAGATAGATCCTCCCAAATCTGTTCCAAAATCTAAACTTTGTGAGAGATCCTCAAGCTCTTCATTGAGTACTTTGAAAGATAGTCCATCTCAACCATCACCTCCGGTGTTCCAAGAGTGCTTTAATCTGTTGTTTGAAACACAACCTGGTTTCTCATTTGAAGAACAAGACAACTCATTCTTCCAAGACAACTCTTTGATTTGCAAGTTTTGAAGGTTGGTTCTTCAGACTAATCCTAGTATTGTACCTATCAATCCTTTTGATTTTACTAGCTCTCATGATTCTATTGATCCTCTCAATCCTAGTTATGCACCAAAGGTTACCTTAGCTATGCCTTTTCGACATCATTCACATCACTTTAATGAAGCTTCAATTTTTGTACAGTCTCACCTTGACAAGATGGGAACCAAGGACCCATTTGACTTCCAATCAGGCCAATATGGCCAAACTCAAAATCAATCTCAAAACAACCAGTACTATGGTCAATCTTCTAATGACCAAAATCAGACTCACCACAATTAGACTCACCACAATCAAACTCACCAAAATCAATATCACCAAAATCAATCTCACAATGATGATCAATCTTGAAACAAAACTCAAGGCGATCACCAAGTAGCATATAACTATCACCCTCCTCCATATGATCAAAACCAAAATGATCAACAACAAGACCAAATTCTGAGCATTTATGAGATCCTTGGGAATGAAGATGATGTAATAACCCAAAATGATATATATGTTGCTAAGGCTAACAAAAGTCTCATCAAGATGATGGAGATCCTCCTCTTAGAGGAAAAAGAGAAGTACTTCCTTAAATTGGCTAGACAAGGGGCCAAGTTACCCCCTGATTTTCAAGTTGAAATGCTTGTAGCCAAAGAAGAAGAAATTGAGACCACTAAATTGCAAAAGATGGTCCAAAACATGCAAGATCAGATTAGCCAACTTGCAAAGAACAAGGATAAATCTGCACAATAATTCACAATGGAAAGTATTTGTCGTTTCCTCTTTGATAGGAGTCTTCATATGCCACCTTTTCCCAGAGGTGTAGAGCTACCTAAATATAACAAATACTTGGGTACTACTAATCCCCAAGACCACTTGAGAGAATTTGACACTCTATCTATGGAATTTATATATGATCAAACATACCTTATGCATCTATTTCCCCGTAGCTTGGGCGGACCAGCTATGGAGTGGTTTTCTCGATTGCCCACTGGCATTAAGACTTTTGATGAAATGGCTAATCTATTTCTCCAACATTACTCACATAATATTCAACATCCAGTCAATATCTGGGATCTTTACAATTTGAAATAGTGACAAGGTGAATCCTTCCTCACATTTCTCCAAAGGTGGAGATAGTTATGTACAAGGTGTCCTCATAAGCTACCAGAGTCTGAGAGACTCTACATCTTTTTGGAAAATATTCTCCTAGACTTTGGATATTAGGTACAACTACAAGGTCCTTTGACATTTGACAACATGATCAAATAGGCTGTGAGGATAGAAGCCTTCATGATTAAAAAGGGAGAGTTAACTCTGAATAAGGACAATAAGCAAGGATTCTCCACAAACAAGGACAAGGGAAAAGATGTCAACAAGAATAGAGACATTGTAAATGATGGAGTGGTTGATAATGTCACCGCAAAGCCTTCAAAGCCTATTTTTAATCTTACTTCCAGTATACAAGCGATTAAGGTTGTTGAAAAGACCACAATGGATAATCAGCAAACTTCAAGATTTTCTAGGAATAAACCTTGGGCCTCTTGACCCAAGCATGAATTCACCTCTTTGGGAGAGCCTCTTGATGTGGTCTTTAAAACTCTTGTATAGAATTAGGTTCTCACTCCTTTGGAAAAGCATCCTTATGACCCACAACCAAGACCTCATTGGTGGAATGACAATGCTTACTGCGACTATCACCAAAACATTGGTCATAAGACGTCTACTTGTCTTCAGCTAAAGCATAAGGTTCAAGATCTCATTGATAATGGTGACATTCTTGTGGAAAACCATAATAAGAATTTAGACCATCAGGCATTTAAGAATCCTTTCCCTCCTCATGAGAAAGGAATCTTCCATAGCTAAGAACAACAATGCCAAGGTTAATTACATGTACATTGCTACTAATAATGTCATCAACATGATTGAACCTATTGGAGTTGAGTATTGCAATGTGATCACTTCTAAGGGAGAAAGGATGCTCCCAAACCTAGGACTCCTTTCATTTTGCGTATTTCTACATCTTTTTCATCTAAATCTAAACAAACTCAAGATTGTGCTAATGTTGTTACTCGATCATGTGGAAGAGTTGTTTTGAAAGGTCCTGATCCTCTGAAGCAAACTGTGGATAAGGATTCTTCAAAACAAACTATAGACAAGGCTGCTCCAAAACAAATGATGGATAAGACTACTGTTTGTCCTACCAAAATATCCTCAAAATCAACTCCTGCGCCTAGCACCACTAGTTATAGCATTTTAGATCAACTCCAGCAAACCAATGCTCAGATTACCATTTTTGAGTTGTTGAAAATCTCACCTACTCACAGGCAGATTTTGGATAAAGCCCTCACTGAGGCAAATGTTCCCAAAGATCTTGATCTCAATCGGTTCTAATCTATGGTGGGTCATTTAAATTTGCCACATTATTTTTCCTTCTCTGAAGAAGATGGTCACTCTTTGAGCCATCCGCATAATGCTCCCTTGCATATAGAGGTCATGATAGGTCACAAATGTATCCATCATGTGCTTATAGACAATGGTGTTGGTCTCAATATCTGTTCTACTAAGTTTCTTACTCAACTAGGTTATGATGATGATTGCATAGACTCTCACAAAAAGATTACCATCAAAGCTTATGATGAAGAAGAACACAAATCCCAATGCTTAGTTGTGCTACCTATCCATGTAGGACCTGTTGAGAGAGATGTTACTTTTCAAGTCCTTGATATTCCTCTTGCATACAACATTTTGTTGGGTAGACCATGGATTCATGAGATGCAGGTTGTTCTGTCTACTTACCATCAATGCATCAAGTTTCCTTTCCATGGTGTAGAAGTCATTGTTCCTACTAATACCAATTATTCTTGCAACACCCTTACACAATCTGCTGACAGTTTGGTTCCAACAAATAGAGAATCCACTGAGTTCTATGATGCTAAGCTTAGAGAAATGGAACAAACTTTGAAACTTAAGGATATAGGCATGGGAGAGTACCAAATTGAACATGTGCTATCTCTAACTGCTTTGCTTCCATCTCCATGTTCTTATGGGAGACCTTCTAAGAATAAAAAATATGCCACTAGCTCTCCTCAGATAGTTTATGATGGTGCCTTTGTCAAGGCTACAACACCTTTAGAGGATGAGGAAGAAGAAAGGGCTATCACAACTTGGATCTACAAAGGGAAAGAAACATTTGAAGTAACTACTCCTCAAGATCTAGAACAAGAGCCCTATAGTGAAGGCTTCAAAATCATGAAGCACTTTGGATACAAGGGGAGTGGTCCTATAGGAATAAATGACCATGGTTTTTTGAAACCCATTGAAGCTATAGGTTGCCGCTCAAAGGACACTACTGGCTTAGGCTTTAAAAAGACTCCCTTTCATTTGGGGACAAATAAGTTTGTGTCCGCACTTGAACCTGAACCTGAACCTGAACCTGAACCTGAGTCAGAATCTGAAGATACTATACCAGAGGTAAATCCAAAAGCTAGCTCTGATGAAGACATCTTTCCTTATCCCATACCTCTGGATCTTGTTGTGCTCTTTGAAGAGCTTGATGAGCCTATCATACCTGTCCATATGGTAGAGACTAAGACTGATACTGATACTTATTCTGAGGCTAGCTCTGATAAAACCTCTTTAGTGCATCAATTCACATATGAGCAATGGAAAGAAACATTGACTAATGATCCCTATTTTATAGGCAAACGATATGTATTGCAACATTTTCAAAAGTGGCTTAAACAAGAACAACTCCAGCAAGTTGTTAATGCCACCAGAGATGATAATGAGTCTGATGATGATGCTAGTACTAATGGAATTCCCGCATCAAGTATTGACTCACATGAATATGAGTTTGACTCTTTGTCTGCTACTACTTTTGATGTAGACATAGATATTGTTCATGTATATGAGAGACTTCTCGAAGTAGGTGAAGGGTCTAGCACTAGGATGCATGAATTTGACACCATTGATGTTGACTTGTCCTCTACTTTCGATGTAGGTTCTCGTAGGGATTCAAACACTCCTACTTTTGACATAGGTTCTCATAGGGATTTGAATCACTCTAGGTCTTGATTTGCTCGTCAGCGCTTTTGATGGTTATACTATGAACGCAATTGAACCAGCCACTACTAATCTTTCACTTTGTCATCCTGATCTTATCGACTGGAACTCCCCCTCCTCATCCAATGAAGTCCTAACATTCTAGAATGATTACACTCTAGCCTATTACCTCCATGCTATTGAACCTATAATGTCTTCCACCAGCGAAAGCAGTGTCAGCATGACAGAGGTAGATATCAAGTATCTTAGTCAAAAAATTAAAAGAAGAAAAAATAGATGCTCTAATGGTGAAAACCACATTGTGGCAATATCAGAACCAAAAATAGTAAAAATAAAAGACGTATCCGAAGGTGAAAACCTCTCTGGGGCACCCAAGGATGAGATACTTGATACTCTACTAAGCCATTTTCAAGAGAGATCATCAGTTTTGATTGAGCCAACACAACTAGTGAATTTGGGTACAGAGGCTGCTCTACAAATTATACATCTAGCACAGTCATTGTCTGCACATGAAGAGGAAGAGTTCACTAGCTTCTTTCAAAGAAAGAAAATAAAATTTTCATGGACCTATTCTAATATGCCTAGATTGGATCCCAATCTAATCATGCATCATCTATCCATTGCACCAGGTGTCAAGCCTATTAAGCAGAAGCTTTGAAAGATGCACCCTCATGTGGCACTTTTAGTTAAAATTGAACTAGAGAAGCTCCTTAAAGCTGGTTTCATAAGAGCAATTGATTATGCCGAATGGATTTCAAAAATTGTTCCTGTTACCAAACATGATAAATCCATTCATGTGTGTATAGATTTCCAAGATCTCAATAAGGCATGTCCAAAAGATGACTTCCCACTACCAAACATTGACATGATAGTGGACATGACAATAGGTTATGAGATGTATTCCCTGATGGATGGCTTCTCTGGCTATAATCAAATAAAAATTGTGCCAGAGGATCAACAAAAGACCGCTTTCACATGTGCTTGGGGCACCTTTTGTTGGAATGTCATGCCTTTTGGGCTTAAGAACGCTGGAGCAACATATCAGAGAGCTGTCACTACTATTTTCCATGATATGATGCATAAGACAATGGAGGACTATGTGGATGATAATTTAGCCAAAAGTATGCAGCGAAGAACTCATCTTAAAGATTTGGGTCCCATTATTGACCGCATGGAACAATTTAGTCTTAGACTTAATCCCAAGAAATGTGCATTCGGTATCACTTCTGGAAAACTCTTGGGTTACATTATTTCAGCTAAGGGTATAGAGGCTGATCTAGAAAAAGTGCAAGCTATTATGGAAATGCCTCCAAATAAAAACATTAGTCAGATGAGAGGTCTTCAGGGAAGGCTACAATCTATTCGATAGTTTATTTCATAGTTGGTTGACAAATCACAACCATTCAATAAAACTCTGCATAAAGGTGTTACCTATGAATGGAATGAAGAATGTGATAAGGGACTCACTCAAATAAAATAGTATCTTGCTTATCCACCTATTTTGATGCCTCCTATTCATGGGAAGCCTCTTATACTATACATCTTAGCCACAAGCACATCTTTGGGTGCTCTTCTAGCTCAAGAGGATCAGAACAATAAAGAGAGAGCTATTTACTATATCAGCAGAACATTGGTTTCCTATGAGATGAACTATTCAGTCATTGAAAAATCTTGTCTAGCTGTAGTGTTTGCATCACAGAAACTGTGACATTATATGTTGGCTCACACTACGAGGCTTATTGAGAAAATTGATCCACTAAAGTACTTACTAAGAAAAGCTTCCCTCACAAGTAGATTAGCTAAATGGGTTATGATCCTAAGTGAATTTGACATTGAATATGTGGAAAGAAAAGCTATTAAAGGATAAGCGATTGTTGATCAGTTAGCGAAAGCTCCTCTAAAAGATCACCAACCTTTAAACATTGAATTCCCATATGAATCCATCATGCTTCTCACACACTAGTCGTAGAGCATGTTCTTTGATGGATCATTCATTCAGCAAGGATCAGGTGCAGGCATTTTGTTTATAACACCTCAAAGATACTCATTACCAAAAGCTTATAAGATGTTGTTTCCTTGCACAAACAACATAGCTGAATACAAAGCTCTCATCAATGGTATGAAGATAGCTATTGAATGGCGTGTGGATGAGCTCAAGGTCTTTGGAGACTCTTAGTTAATCATCAACCAAGTTAATGATGTCTACCAAACAAAAGATTACAAGTTAGTGCCTTACAAAAGAATGGTGGATGATCTCAAGCTATATTTTACACACATCTCTTTCCAGCAAATTCCAAGAGCAGACAATAAGGCAGCCAATGCTATGGCCACTCTTGCCTCAATGTTATAGATGCTAGAAAATGATTTCAGAAATGAATTCCTAGTGGAAACATGATGCTACCTTGCTTATGACATTCCTGAATCCAAGATGATCTATTCAGTCATTGGACATGACTCATCCTGCTACCACCATATCTTTTCCTACCTCTGTGACCAAATCATTCCAGACACCTACACCTGGAATGAGAAATGTCACCTCATTCGTACTGCTTCATGGTATGTTATCATAGAAAATGACTTGTATAAATGGGATCTAGACGGTACCCTCCTTAGGTGTCTAGAACCTGATGAGTCCAAACATGCACTAGCTAAGGTACATGAAGGTATCTGTGGCTCTCATTCAAGTGGTCTGACATTAGCTTGTAAACTTATTAGAGCTGGATACTACTGGCTGGATATGGAGAAAGAAGCTATTGAATATGCCAAGACTTGTAAGCAGTTCCAATATCACAGGAATCTGATCCATGCTCCTGCTAAAGAGCTTATTCCTTTTATCAGTTTCTAGCCATTTCAGCAATGGGCCTTTGACTTGGTAGGTCAAATACATCCTTCTTCTTCAAGAGGACATAAATTTATAATCACTGCTACAGATTACTTTACCAAGTGGGTTGAGGCAGTCCCTTTGACTATAGCTGATGGCAAGACTATTGCTATGTTTATTTTGAACTACATCATTTGCAGATATGGTGTACCCTCATCTATTATCACTGACAATGGGGGACAATTCAAGAACAAGGACCTGACAGACTTATGCACCAAATTTAGGATCATTCAGCATTGGTCATCTATCTATTATCATCAAGGTAATGGACAAGCAGAAGCTTCTAATAAGACAATTCTAAAAATCTTGCATAGAACAGTTCATAAATCTGGTAGGGATTGGCACCTCTAGATTAATCCAACTTTATGGGCCTATAGAACAAGCATTCAAATACCAATGGGGGCCATGCCCTACACCTTGGTTTATGGGGTAGAAGTAGTATGTCCTATTGAGGTTGAGATTCCTACATTACGAATCTCTCTGAAAGGCCTCGTCATTGATGAAGAAACTAGAGTATCCAGGCTACAAGAGCTAGAGTTACTGGATGAATGTTGGAAGGTGGCGTTCGATCATCTTCGAGCATACCAAAAGAGAATGTAAAAAGCCTACAATAAGAAGGTTAGACAAAGGGAATTCCAAGTGGGTGATCTTGTCCTGAGAGAGAACCCCAAGAATCGGCAGCAGCAGATCCAGAAAGGGAAATTTGAACCAAACTGGCTTGGTCCATACGTTATTACTACAACATTTGGATTTGGGGCTTACCGACTCTCCACCACTGAAGGAGAGAAACTCAAAGAGCCAATCAATGCTCTTCATCTAAAGAAGTTCTATAGTTGACATTCTCTATGTGCTCATGTACATACTTATTGATCTTGAAAAAATCCAAAAAATTGATATATTCTCAAAAATCCTAAAAATTGCAAAATGTCCTGAAAAAATGATCATCTTAGTGAAAACCTGGCAAATAGGCACTTTGATGTATCTATTATCCTGGTGAAAACCTGGTTAATAGGCGCCTTGATAATACTCAAAAAAAAATAAAAAAAATTGAAAGAAGACAAAAAAATGAAAAAATACAAAAAATACAAAAAAATCAAAAATACAAAAAAATGCAAAAAGAAAAAAAAGAAAAAAAAAGAGAAAAGTACAAAAAAATTAAAAAAGAAGAAAATGTGCCATTGATGAAAACCTGGTAAACAAGCATCATGGTAGCAAAAATAGAATCTCTGCCAAGATGTTGAAAACCTGGTAAATAGGTGCCTCTTGTTTCCTGAAGCAATATCTCATCTCAACACCACTTCGCTCTTAGTTTCCTTCTTTAATTTCCTTGCATTCCTACTTTAGTTGCTTCCTTTGTTTCCTGCTTTGGTTTGCTAGCTCATGCTCTTGCTTTCAGTTACCTTCAAGATTTTTCTTGGTCGACTCTTCATGGATTGGAACTAGTAACACTTGGGGGCACCTGCTTGGTCTAGGGGGCATTGTCCTATTGCTTTCAGAATCTCTTTTTGAGCATCAGTCACCAACAATTCTTGTTTTGTCTTCCTGCTAATGCCTAGCTACTTTTGAGATTTCTCTCCTTGAGGATCTCTCATGTATCGGTCACCAGTGGTTTCCACTGTGCCTGCCTACTGATACATAGCTTTCATTCGACCTCTCTCTTTTGGGATCTCTTCCTTGCATCAGTCACCAATGTTCTCACTGTGACTGCCTACTGATGTTTCACTAGTACCTCTAAGATTTCTTGCCTTGAGGATCTCTCTCATATCAGTCACCAATATTTCTCATTGCGTCTACCTGCTGATACTTCATTTAGCTCCCCGATATCTTCCTGAGACTTAGTCTCTCATGATGGTCACCAGTGATTCTCACCATGTCTGCCTACGGTCACTATCTTGTCGAGACTTCGAATGTCTTCTTTTTGATTTGACTCCAATCTGCTTGAACATGAATTTAAACAGAAACTAAACTGGATTTGTGGTTCTTTTGAGGCATGCTGAGCTTTGTTTTCTTTGAGTGCTTGTTTGTTTGCTTTGTTCTTTTCACTTTCTGCTTATTGGTTTAGTTCCAATGATCCAAAGAATTCATATAAGAGGGGTGTCCATCTGTAAGAGCCTTCATCTCATATTGGATGGTCATGCATACCTTGACTCCTTTTATATGGATACTTTGGTGTGGTTGGTTCTTCTCCTTGTCTGTTTTGAGTGACTTCTTTCTACTACAAGTAAAATTGCCAACGCTCATCCTGCTAAATGAATGTAAAGGTCATTATGAGCACTCTTTGGAAAAAGAAGGAACTCTTGAGTGTTTGGTGTGTTTTTTCACAAGCAACATTTAGGTCATTCTAGTAATTGTGCTTTGATGCTTATGTTAACTTGCTAAATCAAAAGGAATAGGTGTTCAGGTCATTCTGGCTTCTTGTGCCTTAATGCTTACATCTCATTCTGACAAATCTAAGACTCATGTCATAGTCATATTCTCATAATTGCAATGTTAGTGAGGATTATATGGCATTTTGCGATTGTCTCGTGCTTAAACAAACTCGATGATGATAAATATGGTGAGTCCAACAACCAAGTCCTAGGATTGCATCCACTCATTCTAGGCTTGCATTTTCATGCTAAGCTTGAATTTGAGACGATATCTTGTTACTCTCTTGATTTCTTTCTGTTCATTGAAGGTTCTCATCTTTTGTCCCGGTTCCATCTTGGTTGCACAAGTGTCTGGTCCTCACTCTCAATCTTCGAAACGTAATCTTTTTGATTAGTACCTGTCATATATTGCAACAACCCTGCATGAAATGATTAGTACCATATACATTACATATCCATTGCATTTTCATTTCATTTCCATTTGCATCCATAAATTCATTTGCATCTACATATACATGTGCATCCACTATAAGCATAACTCAAAATCATACATTACACATATGCATACATTCTATCCATCTATCACTACATTTTACATTGCATCATCATAAAAATAACCATGTGCATATTCATATTCATAAAAGGAAATATGTGCATTTCATACATTTCTATCCATACATCTAAGCATATAGAAACATCTCATAAAACATCAATATCAAAGCAATATATCAACAAGTATGATGATATCAAACTATCGGTCTCATATATATCTCGAACAATGTCATGTACAAAAGAGAAGCTTCTACTCGAGCATAGTATAAAAAATGGGCTACAATGTACAAGTATATCAAAATGTGCTAGCTAGGTCCCGTACCACCTAGAGGAGGTGGTGGCAATGGTCTCTATGGAAGAGGCATCGGTCATTATGGAGGTGCCTGCTGTGGCAGTGCCTGTGGTGCCTGCTATGGTGGTGCCTATGGAGGTGTTGGTGGTGGTGCCTATGGAGCTCCAATGTACTTAGAAAATGGTGGCACCTGCCCTGATAGATCCAGAATGACCCCACAGTAAGCTGCATAGTAATATGCTGCTTGAGTAGCCTCGTATCTCATCTCAACCCTTGATTGTGCTAGCTCCTCCCATAGCTACCTAATCTCAGTGTCCCTATTAGCTACCTAGGTTTCCTCTCTGATGACTCGAGTATGATAGTCATCCTAATCTTGCTGGACCTGTCTAACTCTCTCACGACTCTTCCTGAAAGCCTCCTGCAACTGTGTACCTACTCCTACCAGAATATTAGGCATATTAGTATTATCATCCAGTGGTGCCTGTTGTGATGTATCACCTATCCACTACCTAGTAGACCTCTGCTGGGCCCCACTGCTCCTAGCTCCTACATCTGAACCCATGGTCTTGGCAAGGATGCTAATTTGTCCAGATCTAGGCCTCAACACTCTTTGCTACTGTACCTGTGGCCCCTGTTGTGCAGGCTGCTGAACTGGTGCCTATTGGGCTGGTGGCTGTTGATCTGGTACCTACTACTAATGTGTAGGCTGCCGCTATGCTCCCATACCAATAGGATTTGTGAATCTCAGATGAGGACGTGCAATCAACTAGTCCCTATATGCAGGTGTCACCCCTGCATTGGTGACATCCACCATATAGTCCCATCGTGCAGCTGGTATACATGCCTCTATCACACACCACCTTGGATCCAATCTTGCGTGCCACCCCTTATTCTCCTCATTAACAAAGCGGGCATAGGGGCAGTACTCGTGTGATATATCCTGCTACCTACCAAACTGGCGCAGGACGTGTGTAACAAGGAAATGCTCAATGGTATGAACACTCCGTCCAATCAGTGGATATGAAACAAACATGAAGGAAAGCTCTCTCTGAGCATCATCCTAGGGCTCAATAGCCACCCAAGGTCTCCAAACTACAACTGCCATGTCATCTAGCTGTCCTCTCCACTACTCTATCTTACCCAGTAGAGGCTAAGTCATCGGGCCTACATACCTGTAAATATAAGGCTCCAGCACCTGCCGTGTATCATGGAAAATAGGCCTGCAAACAGGGAGATGCTCCTAGGCCTAGATCTGAAGAATGAAGACTCCTTTCACCATCATCTTCGCACCTTGATACATGATCTCATGAAGCTCATGGTACATCTATGTGAGCATGCACTCGCCCCATCTGAATCTAACTGCTGGTCTGGCTAGCATCCTCTATAGCATCATCCCCTAGCCGCACTCTAGACCATGTTGACCTCGATCTGGAACAAGGTAGTGGCTCAAGAATATAGCAAGTACAATAGCTAACAGGTGGGCACCACTATATCTACATGTCAAATCCTCCCAGGAGATGGCCTAGCCCATCACTAGATCATCCCTAAAGATAGTCCTCAAGGCTACTGTACTCTGTCATGACTGTGTGTTGTACTCTACTCGAGCACCATGGATGGATATCTACAGAATCCTATATACATCCTCAGGAGTCATAGTCATCTCCCCCATCAAAAAGTGGAAAGTGTTCATCTCCGAATGGTAACGCTCTACAAGGGCACCAAGAAGATGGTGATTTACCCAAATGTCAGATAGATCACGCAAGTATCTCAGGCCAAGTCCCTCAATGTGAGTACTCTCTGCATCTGTCAGTCTCTACACTAATGTAGTGATGACAAGATGGTGTGTCCTAAAGGCAACGTTGAGGAAGTCAACCTGCAAAGCAAGTGATGACATTGGATCAATATCTCAAACATGATGGTTTTCAACACAACAACAACAAATGCAGCAAAGACATCTATCCCAGACATGACTCTACAACGCTCTACTTGGCTGATTTTATGCAAATTTGACAAATTTTGACAAAATAATTCAAACTCTGCAGTAGCTTTTCACGTGAGGAAACTGTTTCCTCATGCGAGATAGGACTTGACCTTGCATGAATAGGGGAAATCTCGCGCGGGACCATCTTTTAGCTCACGCAAGCTTCTAGACAGAGCCCACGCGAAGAAGACCTAACTCGTGTGAGGAAACTACTTCCTCGCATGAAGGGCAATCTAGGGCGGCATGAGGAAACTACTTCCTTGCGTGAGATTGGTAGAACACGACCTAAAACTATGCTAGATCATCCTAAATTGACCTAAAAAGTGGTACAAATTGAAATGCAAGGAGGTTTATCGACTACTTACACGTGTGTCATACTCTGATGGCTGGACGTGTTGTCGAGAGTGCTCAAATCGATGCATATGCAGTGGAAGACCTTCCATTTCTCTCTTAGAGCTCAAAATCAGAAGAAGACAAAAGTGAATAATGAATTGAAAATGACCCCTCCTAGCCTTATATAGCTTTTGACCTAATTTTCAAAAGTGCTCTGTTTTGCGCAAAAATTGCACCCTTGGCTAAATCGACTGCTCTGAATCCATTTTCAGGATCAAAATCAAAATTTGACATCTCTAGATAGCTCAAAATCATGTTTTAAATTTTGGGACCCTTTGGGATTAGACGCTTGTGCAATCAGCCTCTTGGCGTCATTTTCCTGCCAAATCCTCATCTTTTCATCATGTTCTTGAGATCTTTTCTCTTTTCATCAAAGTCAAATCTAGTCAACCATGGTCAACTATGGTCAAACTTGGTCAATAGGACCTCTGCTTCACTCCGATTTTCTTCTGCAGCTTCTCAAATCTAGTCTAATTGCTTTTTCTCTACAACTTCTTGTTGTCAATCATCCTTTTGATATGTCATCTTTTTTATTTTGCTCCTGAGGGGGTAGGATGATTACATCATTTGAATCTTGTCGAATCAATTCTTGAATCAATCTGATCTGAATCATCAGTTCTCATTACTAGGGGCACCTTGGTGCCTCGCATCTTGCTATCTGGTCATCTATCTTTTAGGTATCTGAGCAATCTAACTTGGATCCTCAAGGATCAAGCTTCGTTCTGGAGATGGTTCTCGAAATCTTTTAGGTATTGGGACAATCTAACCCTAATTCCTGGGAGTCAAGCTTCATTCTAGAGATGGCTCTCAAAATCTCTCTTAGACCGTTATTTGGGCAATCTAACCCGGGTCTCAAAGGGTTGAGCTTCATATTGGGGCAATCTAACCCTGATTCTTGTCTTCTCTCAAGACCGTTGTCTTCACTATCTAACTTGGACTTCAAAAAATCATGCTTTGATCTGTTTGGTGTCTTGGCAACCTAACCTAGACTTCCAAACTTCTCGTTATCTATCACTTCAGACTATTCTTTGAATCAACACGTTGTTCGCACATCAATTCAAAGAGGGGAAAATGTAATACCCTAAAATTGGCACCTATCAATTTCAATCAATTTTGGTGCATTCCTTGAATTTCTACATCTTCAAAGTCCTACTTTGCTAGGCAATTTTCTCTTTCCTACCTGACTTAATTTGACTTGATGTCAATTACAAAAAACCCTAACTTGCATTAATCAAATATTAAAATTAATTCCTAAAGTCTTCAACTTTTATTAGCTAAATTACCCCTGTGATAAATTAATTTAATTCTAAAAGCCCTAAGTGCTTTAAATTAAATTAAATCCACCCCATTTGGCTAATATACATAAAAAGGAATTAATAATTACTTGTTATTTGAATGGACACTCATTTTTGAATTAATAATTCATAATATTCGAAAGGTCGCCCTGTGTGGCAATTTTCATTCTTTTAATTAAGTAATTCATCCATTTTTGTCTCAAATGGGAATGAAGAGTCAGGGGTTTCAAATCAAGAATCTCTTCATTCTCTTCTCGGGCTTGTCTATTTAATGAACCTCATTTTTCATTCGAGAGGGAAATTTTTGAGAGTAATTGAACTATAGCGATTTTTAGTCTCAATTTGATATTTGCAAGCTTTCATTTGCAATTAGCTTAATTTATCATTTTAGCATAGTGTTGCATTCTCATATTAGATTAATTTGCTTACATTCTCATAGTTTAATCTCTATTTCTTTCAAGCTATTTAGATTAAATTGCACTTCATATTTCTTTGAAGCTCTTAGCATAATTGCATCTTCATTCTCAATTTTAATTGCATATTCATCTTAGCTTAATTTCATTTTGTTCAATCTTCATGCTTTCAAATCCTCCATTGTAGAACTGGTCTTATGGTTGTTGGCTCTTGTTCTGAGAGTAATTAAACACCCCATCTACATAGGAGGCAACAGGTCACTTCATCATGGATTTTGAATTGAGTAATCCATACTCATTTTCGTGATTCCATTGCGTGTGTAGTTGGATTTGAGGTCCCCATTCAACTATATACAAAATGTACTAGTGTAACTTTTAAAAGTTGCTCAGTGTAAGGTTGTCCAAATGCCCTAATCGGCTTATGAGGACCCTAAAACCTTCCTAAGACCATCCTAGTGCTATTTAAGAAAACTTTGGATGAAATCCTGAGGTTGGATATTCTACTATATAGAGAGTTAATTATGTAGGTGTGCACAATGTGAGGATTTTGATCTAGTTTGATAATCAGTGAATTCATGAGCTATGTTTTGAGTTTTATTTTGGTTTGTGATTGATGGAAGATGTAGATTAGGGTCTTTTCTTTCAGTGTGTTCCATTAGCTTAGTATTTCTTTTCCATTTCATTTCATTGTATAAAATCTCTTGGTTTATCTTTGTTCACTGGTTCATACCAGGAGAGTTATAGAAATGGGGATCTAACTCACTATCCCACCATTCATTTTGTATGGACTTTTGGGGATAGTGACTATAAGATTGGTACCAGAGCCTCAAAAGTTTTTGGGATGCATATTCTATGTCAGAGTGTAAATCCAATCGGTCTTCAAACATGGTGACTAATGTGGAGTTGGCCAAGAAGGTCGAAGACCAGGAGGAAGACAATAGGCTACTTAGAGAAAGGATAGCCCAATTGGAATAAGCATTAGGTGAAGTGAAAATAAATACTGAAGAAGTCAGTGATAAATTAGATTGGAGAGAAGCCAAGGACAAAGAGGTTCCTGAAGAGGACAAGACTCTAGAACCTGACCCTGTGTTGCAAGAAGAGCCCCTCTTGAAAGCCTTAAAAGCCATGAGTGGGAAAGCTCTAGAAGGGATACCATTGTTCAGTGGTAAGATGGAGGTAGATCTAGTCATGGACTAGATAGAAGGTATGGAAAACCATTTTGAATGTGATGGGCTCACTAAATTAGCAGAGAAGGTAAGGGTGGCCAAATCAAGACTTAGAGGTTCTGCATTGACATGGTGGAAGTTCATTCAAACCGAGAGGGAAAAAGAAGGTAAGAACCCAATTTCTACTTGGAAGGGTATGGTATGAAAGAGAAAAGAAGCCTACATGCCAAATGACTATGAGATACAACTACATAAGAAGAGGCAAAGTTTAAGAAAAAAGGACCTAGATGTAAATTCCTATACAAAGGAGTTTCAAAAGATTTGCATGAGGTCTAATGTGTCAGAAGATGAAAGAATAAAAGTGGCCAGATATTTGAATGGTTTGAAGTAGAGTATTCAAGAGGAGATGACCCTTCTCAGTCCCAAAATAGTACACCAGTGTTATCAACTAGCCATCAAGATTCAAGACAAGAGTAGAAGGAAGCAAGATCAAACCTCTAAGAGAAGAGGAAGAGGGAGAGACCAAAGGGGTCATAGAGGTAGTTACCAAGGTAAAGGGACTGAACAAAGAAGCCAGGGAGAGTCCAAACTTGTAGAGCACAGTAGTGAAACATCTTCTAGAGGAAGCTTTGGTAGAGGTAGAGGAAATCAAGGAGGCTCTAGCAGAGGAAGAAGTGAAGGAAGAAGAAACTCCTATTTTGTTAGCATGAAATGTTATAACTATGGGAAGATGGGACATCTAACCTATAGGTGTCTAGAGAAGGCATCTTCTTCAAATGCAGAAAAGAGAATGGCCTATACTCAAGAGGACACTTCAAGTGTCAAGTCACTAGAAGTTAGCCATATAGAATAAAAAATGGGAGAGAACCTCATGTTCAGGAGGGTACTCATTAGGAAACCAACAAAAGAAGAGCCAAAGCAAAGAGGAACTCTCTTTAGAGTGAGATGTGAGATTATGGGAAAGGTGTGCAAGGTAATTATGGATTCTGGATCCATAGATAATATTGTTGTAAAAGAAGCAATCAAGAAGCTCAACCTTGCTAAGGTACCTCATACCAATCCTTATAAGGTAACATGGTTGAATAAGGGGCAAAGTGTCCTAGTCAATGAACAAACTTGGGTTGAAATTTCTATTGGGGGGTATAAGGATAAGTTGTTGTGTGATGTACTACCCCTGGATGCATGTAATCTATTGGTAGGTAGACCAATGAAATATGACAGAGAAGCCATGTATGATGGGAAAGACAACATTGCCACCTTTAAGAAGGATGGAAGAACCTTCAAGATCCAATCCTTGCTAGAAGATGAAGGGGAGTAGTCCAAGACTCCTACTGTGTTATTGAGTAGTGAGAAAGAATTGTTACATGCACTCCAAGAAAGGGGTAGTGAAGGATATGCTATAGTAGTGAAGCCTAAAGAAGGGGTGAAGCCCAATTAAGAACCCTTACCAGTAGAGATTCAAGAATTTATTGGCAAGTATAAGGACATTGTAAGTGATGGGACACTAGGAACCTTACCACCTAAGAGATCAATAAATCATCAGATTGAATTCATACTAGGGGCCTCATTACCAAATAAGGTAGCATATAAACTCACACCGGAGCATAATCAAGAAGTGGCAAGGTAGGTGCAAGAATTACTTGATCAAGGGCTCATATAGAAGAGCATTAGTCCATGTGTAGTACCAATGGTCCTAGCATCCAAGAAGGATGGAAAATGGAGGCTTTGTACTCATTTAAGAGCCATTAATAGGATTACAATTAGGTATAGGTTTCATATACCTAGGATAGAGGACTTCATGGATTGTCTAGGAGGAGCCCAATACTTTACTAAGTTGGATCTCAAGAGTGGTTACCATCAGATCAGGATAAAGGATGGAGATGAGTGGAAGAAAACCTTTACAACCACTAAAGGGCTATATGAGTGGCTTGTGATGCCATTTGGGCTTAATAATTCCCCTAGAACATTCATGAGATTGATGAAAGAAGTCCTAAAGGACTATACAGGAAGATTTGTGGTGGTATTTCTTGATAATATACTCATTTTCAATAAAACAAAGGATGAGAACCTAACACATTTGGAGGTTTTTCTCAAGAGACTCCATGAGGAACAGTTGGCAATCAACTTGGACAAATGTGAATTCCTCAAACAAGAGCTAGTCTACATGGGATTTGTGGTATCCAAGGGTCAATCGAAAATGGATCAAAGCAAGGTGGAGGCCATCCTAAATTGGCCTACACAAACCACAAGGACATAAGTGAGAAGATTTCATGGTCTTGCTCAATTTCATAGGAAATTCATAAGGAATTTCAGTGGCATATGTGCACCAGTCCTAGATACCATAAAAGGTGGAGTGAAGACCAAGTTCAAATGGACACTAGAAGCCAAGAAGGCATTTGATAAGTTAAAGCAACAAGTAGAAACACAACCCATTCTCCTAGTGCCTAGTTTTGATAAGTTGTTCACCTTGGAGTGTGATGCCAGTGGTATAGCAATTGGAGGAGTGTTGAGTAAGAGGATAGACCCATAGCCTTCTTCATTGAGAATCTCAATGAGGCTAAGAAGAAATACTCAGCCTATGACTTGGAGCTATATTCTCTAGTACAACCAGTTAGGAAATGGAGGCACTACCTCCTTCCTAAGGAGTCTGTGGTGTTCACAAATAATCAAGCCTTGAGTTA
Organism: Chamaecyparis obtusa; assembly: GCA_027943335.1. Classification (NCBI taxonomy): domain Eukaryota; kingdom Viridiplantae; phylum Streptophyta; class Pinopsida; order Cupressales; family Cupressaceae; genus Chamaecyparis; species Chamaecyparis obtusa. The sequence goes on along the minus strand of BSBK01003679.1, from coordinate 194,426 downwards.
GATCAACACCCAAGAGAAGCTAAGTAATATACATCTCAAGTGGATGGAATATTTGTAGGCCTTCACCTTCACCATCAAGCACAAGAAGGGTCAGTTGAACAAGGTAGCAGATGCATTGAGTAGGAGATTGGTGATAGTTAAAGAGGTTCAATTCCAAAGCATTGGAATTGATAGCTTCAAGGATATTTATAAGGGTGATGGAGATTTATCAGAGGCTTATAAGGTATGCTTTGATTTTCAGGATCATTTCCATAGTTAGTTTTCTGACTATACCTTGCAAAGTGGATTGTTTTTCAAAGGGAATCAATTATGTGTTCCCAAGGGATCAATGAGAGAGAATCTCATTTAGGAAAAAACATAATGGTAGTCTTCATGGCCATATTGGCATCAATAAGACATTGGAGTTAGTGCAAAGGTTCTATTATTGGCCTAAGCTACCTAGGGTTGTAAGGAGATATGTGGAGCAATGTGTTGTATGTATGAAAGCCAAAGGAGGAACCATCAATGCAAGAATTTACCAGCCCCTACCCATTCCTAATAGACTATGGGAATGCATTAGTATGGACTTCATAGTGGGGCTTCCTAAGAAAAAAATAGGGTTGGATAGTATCTATGTGGCGGTAGACCCGTTTAGTAAGATGAGTCACTTTGTCCCCTGCAAGACAACACATGATGCTAGCCACATTGCTCATCTCTTATTCAAAGAAGTGGTAAGGATCCATGGACTTCCCCTTAGCATTGTGTTAGATAGAGATGCACAGTTCATGGGTCATTTTTGGAAGACTCTATAGAAAAGATTGGGAACTAACCAATCATTTGGCTCAACTTATCATCCGCAAACTGATGGCCAAACTAAAGTAATCAACAAGGTACTAGGTAATTTCCTAAGGTGCCTAACTAAGGAGTATGGTCAGACTTGGGATTTAGTCCTCCCTCAAGCAGAATATGCTTATAATGATAGTGTGAACCAAACCACTGGCAAAAGTCCTTTTGAGGTGGTATATGGGATGCACCCAAGGGGATTAAATGAACTTAGAGAACTAAGAGGCATGGATCATAGAAGTGGACATGCAAAGGACTTCTCCCAAACCATGCAAGAGGTCCAAGAACAAGTCAAAAGAACCTTGACAAAGGCAACTCAAAAATCGAAAGCAAAAGTGGATGAAAGGAGGAAAGATGTTCAATTTTCAGTGGGTGAGTATGTTATGGTACACCTAAACAAGGCTAGAATGAAGAAGGGAGTGCCTACCAAGTTGGAGATGAAGAGGGTAGGACCATGTAAAATTTTGGCTAAGTATGGAGCCAATGCCTACAAAGTGGATCTTCCACAAGATCTAGTTATTTCTCCAGTCTTCAATGTTGTAGATTTAGTTGGGTACAAAGGACCTTTGACTAAGGTAACTCATAATATTTAGGAGGTACTGTCAAATATCAGTCCAGTGGCTATACATCCAAAGCCCAAGCATCAAGTAGAGAAGGTGCTTGAATCTAGGGTGAAGAAGCAGACCAGGCCCAAGGTCTACATGGAGCATCTAATCCAGTTGAAGGGTCACCCTAAATTTGAAGCAACATGGGTGGAAGAAAGTGACTTCAAGAAGTTTGGCATTGACCCTTCTATCTTATCACCTACTGTACCTTGATTTACTTTGTGTAGAGGGGGAGCATGGTACAAAGAAACCTTGTCTTTTCTTTGTTTGTAAGCCATTCTTGGTAAGTTTTTATCTCCCTAAGGTCATGTTGACCAAGGATTGTATCCCGTTCAGGATTTGAAGTCTATTTAGTTCCTAGGTTCTAGATTGTGAGACTAAAGTATGATAGTCTATTACATGGTAAGTGTGGATGGATGATGTCATAGGGTTTAGACTAAGTAAAAAATCAATTTTGGAGTCAAACATGGAACTTAGAACTCCATAGGATCTCACTAATGTCTATGGTGAGCAAGATTGTCAAAAGTTGCATAGCAACTTTTGAAACTTTTAAAAGTTGCTCGGTGTAAGGTTGTCCAAATGCCCTAATTGGCTTATGAGGACCCTAAGCCCTTCTTGAGACCATCCTCATGCTATTTAAGAAAACTTTGGACCAAATCCTGAGGTTGGAGATTCTACTGTACGAAGAGTTAATTGTGTAGGTGTGCACAATGTGAGGATTTTGATCCAGTTTGATAATCAGTGAATTCATGAGCTATGTTTTGAGTTGTACTTTGGTTTGTGATTGATGGAAGATGTAGATTAGTGTCTTTTCTCTCAGCATGTGCCATTATCTTAGCATTTATTTTCCATTGAACATTGCATTGTATAAAATCTCTTCATTTATCTCTGTTCACTGGTTCATACCAAGAGAGTTGTAGAAATGGGGATCTAACTCACTATCCCACCGTTCATTTTGTATGGCCTTTTGGGGATAGGGATTAGACTCCATGTATGTAATATGTATAGGAGGAGGGGCCCTAGAAATCTTTCTAAGCTATTTTGCATTCATGCCCTAGGTGAGCCTATGGTGAGCCTGGCTAGGAAGGACTGAGACAAGAAGGAAGATACCTTGAAGTGATGAATAGAGAAAGTTAAATTAGTAATTGGAGGTCATAGCTAAGGTCTTTGGAAAATACTGTATGAAGGGAGAAGATGTAACCAATCCATTTGGTCACCAAAAACTCAAGAACAAGGCATGCAATCAGTAAAAGCCTAGAACCCTCCCAAAAGCACCCATTTTTGGTTAGGGGGTTGTACGGCTAGATGAAACCCTAAAAAATCCAAAATCCTTAAGAGGTTAGGTATTGATCCAAGAATCCATAATCATTTTGTAGGGTTCTTTGGAAGCAAATAGGAGAAAAGCCCTATTTTATCGGAGAAGGATGCCTAATTGGGGCTCTTCCTTATAGCCCTAATTTGGGAAAAAACTATGAAATTGGTAAGGCAAATTGATGAAGTGAGACCTCTAAGACATCAATTGGAATGAAATATGACATATTCTAAAACCTCCTCATCTCTGCAAGAGTCAATGTTACTTTGGAGGTGGTGAGCTCTTATCCTAGTTTTAAGGGTCAGTTTGTGGATGTAGGGAGAAAGCACCAAGAATCTTGTTTGTCTTGGTAAATATGACTTGGTAGGTTGGTTGGGGTTGGAGACTAGGGGATTGAACCTTTTAAGGAGTCCTAAAGGCAATTTGGTGTCAGTTGAAAAAACCTATGGGTCACTAGGTGGACCTAGGCAAGGGCTAGTGATTAGCTCTTTCCAACCTCCCTATCAAGTAGATCCATCCAATAATCCAAAAGAAATGTGCAATACATTGGTAAATTTTGTTAAGGAATCGACCATATCCATTGGAGATCAGATTCAATTGATAGAAGATGTAATAAAGAGATAACTTCTACTCAAACTTAAGGGTGGATATGAAAAGGCTTTCACAGATCTTCAGTCCCTCATTTGTGAAGGCCAAGAACTACTTGAAGATGGAAACTCTTTGTATGAGAATAGTTTGTAATGGCCTAAGGAAAATGTTAAGATTAGGGGAGAATTTGAGGCTACTTAACTTTCCATCCAGCAATCTCACAGATCCTATAAATTGTCACGAGATCTTAAAAGTATCGATAGATCCACTCTTGAGAAGCTACACGAGAAAATATTTACCTTACAACAACATGGAGAAAACATTTTGGTTCCATTAGGTAATCTTCAAGATATGTGTGCCACATGCATTGCCTCACTCAGTCACACTATACTTATTGCACAATAGCTCACACTGACTAATTTGGACTCCATTTAAGCTGTAGAAGATTTAATTGCACCAGTTTGAGTCCACATCTATCTTCTTGCTAATCCAATTTGGAAATGGAACAACAATAAGGATAAAACTAACTATTAAACCAACTTTTGAGTTATTCTTTTGAAATGACTTGTGGTTTTTGTCACAACACCATGACTATTAAACCAACTATAATGTGCCTAGGGATAGTATTATGTTGTATTAAATGTAAAGACTGACACTTTCAACACAAGGCCACATCAGTAAATTTCATATAAAGACAAGAAGTCGGTTAACTAGTCAAAGGTCAAATGCACAAGTCGACTAGATACAAATATATTACTGATAATATATGAATAAAAGTACTATTATGACCATTACTGTCGAAAAGATAAATCATACCTTTGTTCAAACAATAACACAAAAAGTTGACCATCTGTCGAATCACATCAGTAAATGATAAGAATTAGATCCAAAATATGTACTTCCATATTAACGACATAAGTAAATAACAAAATTTACCAAATACCACAATGTCGATTACGAAATGGAAAGTCCTTCCTGTAAGAAACTTCATAAACCTGTTACAAAAGTCAGCAAGGGCGAGATTATTGTGGGAGTGCGTTTCCAACCTACCACGAAGCATTAACGTTTCCCCAAAATCTTTCCTGACATGAAAGATACCCAGCCCAGCTAGAAGTAATCTAAAAAAGTAAAACTAAGGAATAATAGAATATGTGCTACTTGATACATCCACAATCAAGTTCCAATATAACATGTCATGGAATTCCAAAAGATAACCTTGTAAATCTACTTCCATTTCACACGTATGGAAAAGATTCTCATTTAATGCATAGTACATCACGTTTCATGGGTGCATTCAACATACATAAAAGAACATAACAACATCCTTTCCCTAACTATCAAAAATATGTCAAGCTCATACATTTTCGCTATTATCTCTTTTCTGTTCAAATGATAATTATAACTTGAGTTCATCATAGTACACGAAAAAAACTATATGCATCATTTCGATATATTAAAACTAGAAACATCAATTCTTTCATGAGTAACATGTTGAAAGTCTCTTTTATGTTGTATCCAACCAATATAGAAGAACATATACATAGTTCCAATATAAACACAAGGTTAAAAAACATTCCATCCTCTTGGTTCTCAATAGGAAATATAATTGCATAATAAATATAAGTTTCTTTATAGGATCTTTTATTTCTTTAGCATTGAGAAACACAAGTAAACATTCTTGCATACTTCAGCACATGCAAACACCATTTCCTTATTATTTTATTTGGTATTCCAAGTAATCATAATCTTCAATAGTATTTACTTTGCACTGATTTAGATATGGCCTTATATTCACAGAAGTATGTACTTTGCACTGATTTAGATATGGCCTTATATTCATAGAAGCATTTAGTCATACTTAGTATTTATCTATGCATAAGCACTCAATGTAAAGATAATGAAAATAAGCCTACGCATAGGCATAGTTCTTCCTTGATGCACTAACGATAGTCAAAATCGTAAATGATAGGTTGCAAAAGCATAACTAACTTGGGCTAAATTTCATAGGTATTCCTGATCAATAAGATTTTATCGAAGTCTTTCTAAGATGAACTTAATCAACATGATTCTATTCAACAAAGTGGTTAGCTCTCACTTATAAAACCATGTTTACAGTTTGAAAGAGTAGTTCAATATAGTTCTAATTTTATTAATAAATTCTCCCCTAAACAATAATTTTTCTCTTTTAATATAAGTCCCAACACTTAAAAATATCCATACTTTCTTTATTCGGTCTGACATCTTCCATTCATGAGCCATGTAGAAACATTTTCTCTAATTAACCACAACAGTTTTTAGATCATTTCACGGTAATTTTGGTATAAGGAAGAATTTTTGTGCGTTGTTAAACCAACCCCAACTATAAATTCTATTTTCTATAAGACAAGACGATTCTTAACCGAAACCCTTAAATTATATGATCTATTGTTTACAAAAACAAATTCAAATACAAAATAATGGTATCTGCAATGTTCAATAGAGAAAAAGAACCATTCGGTTTTACAATTTTGAGAAAAAGCTTTAAATTTGATAAGGAAGATAATGTTTCCTCACAGTTTATAAACTGCAAGATTCAAAGGCAAACTTGCTAAAAGAAATCAGAGAATAATACTAAAAATTAAACTTGTATATAAACAACTTCCAGATCAGATATTCCAATAATAATGACCATAAGATTTAAAATAAATACTAGAAATTCTGCAATCTGCGTTTACTAATAACCAGTAAATTCACACAAAAAGATAACATGAAATTAACAAAGAAGAGAACCTGGTTTAATTTCATGAAGTGCTGAAGTTTTTAAATTCTTCTCTGCTGTTCATACTTCCTTACTGGCTTTACCCAAGCTTTCTTCTTTTTACTCATTTCTCCTTGTTCTCTCTGTCCTTCTATGTTTCCCCTCCCTTCTTTGTATATTATTTCCCCACTCTTTAAAAACAACCTATCTGCAGGATAAGCACTGTCCCCCAATTGTTGCGCACTCATTTTCTTTCCAAAATTAAGCTCTCTATTTCTTAAAAATATAAAATCTCTGTTCTGCTGTTTTATTTCTTCCCCCTCTCTGTGCAGTCTCTTTTCCAAAATAAATATCTTTCTCTCAAATCTCTCTTTCGTAGATTAAAAACTCAATGTTTATAGATTGAGGAAGCATGTGTTTTGACTGAGAAGGCACATTTATTGACTGGTAAAAACATGTTTTTTGACTAGAAAATAGTCAAGTAAATGAATTTATTACTTGCCCCATTAAAGCACACACTTCCCGAAGTTGGTGACAAGGTCTCCATTCTTCTTGCAGAATACGGAGGATAGATTTTTTTTTTTTTTTTTTGGTTATGACGTTAAGTAATAGTAAATAATCTCTTCGAGTGTGTAATAACTCATCCCACTAATTTATTAGAATAGTAGTTAAACTACATTTGTAAGTCACTTGTAGTTATAGATAGTTGATTAATTCACAATAAAGGCAAGAGACCCATACATGAGATATGTAAAAATATTATCTACATCTCATAAAGATATGTATTGTGGAGTGGCTTCCTTATTACAATAAGGAACATTGTAGGTTGTTGCCCTACCTCAAGCATTTGATTTATATTGTAAGTTACATATATTTGAGCATTTATATTATTGAGTTTTAAGATCTTTATGTCATTACTTTGAGTATTTATATTATTTCCATACAAGTTCATTGGTCCTTAATGGAAGGAACCCTGTGCACAATATATCTTAATAAGTTCTAAACAATTATATCCATCTATCTAATACGAGTCTTTTAGATTTATTATATACTACTCAATTACTGACCTATATCACTTACATATGAATGTGGTTAAATAATTCGATTCTAATAAACTAATGGGATGACATACAAATTATATGCACCATAATACATCATTTGTTACTACCTAATACACCACAATACTATATCCCTAGGTACGTTATAGATAAGACAACACTCTCTAGAGGTATAACACACAACACAAGCTATTGGATTATAGTCTTTATAGATTGATGTACAAAATGTACAAAATATATTGAAAGAAAAACATCAACATAGAATTAGAAAAAATATTTCATCAAAAAATTTTAAAACTTAAAATTATTTTCGTACTACTATTATCATTATTTACCTTTAATATTCATCGTAGACCACGTGATTCCATCCTCAATTCCCCAATCCCCACACGTAGCGTGTTTTCAACTTAGCAACGCGTCTTTTGTACCTTCTCCTTGGAGATAGCGACACGCCTTCGTGTCAACGACACGTGGGCCCCGTCTCACTTTACTTGGACTGCTGTTAGATGGCGGTATTTACGAGCATCAAATGATCGACATTAAATGATTAGCATACAGGCCACAAAGTAAATCTAGCGGTGGAGGCTTCTTCCGCGAAGCTTGGAGACTTCATATGCCGTTGGTGATCTTTGTCGGTCTACAGAATGCAACAGAAACTTCTAGAAGAAGCAATATTCCACATTTGAATCCGGCCAAGAATGTCGCTATCCGGAGGACCGCGAAGGAAGTCACCAGGACTGAAACAAGACAAATTCGTTAGTGAGTGGATTCTCCACTGAGCCGCCTGTTTCACCTGCTCCCAGCTTTTTTGGCTGTAGCTGCTCTAAATCTTTGTCATGGCGCAGATACGCTATACGCTGCCGACTCTCTGACTGGAAACCAGACAATAATATCCAAAAATGGGACTTTTGAGCTGGGTTTCTTCCAGCCGCCAGGCTCAACGAAATGGTATATCGGCATCTGGTTTGCCCAGATTTCGGAGCAGTCGGTCGTGTGGGTGGCCAACAGGGAGAACCCATTAGAGAATAGAGCGGACCTTTTTATTTAGGCGTGTTTGATGACAGCGGAGCCTGCGTTTGGTCCGGGTGAAGGAACAGACAGAGGCTCGCGGGAAACAATACAGGAAAACTGAAATTTCGTAGTGTTCAATGGCGACGGAGGCGACGTTTCGGAGAGTTCCCTGTTAATGGGTGCTTGGCTGTTGTGGGGATTGTGTTTTTGGTGGGGTTTTGTGTTAGAGATCGGCCCCGGAGAAGTACAGGGACAATGTGCCCGGGTCGCTGAGAATGTTCACGTATAGAGAGTTGCAGGTTGCGACCAAGAGTTTTTCCGAGAGATTGGGAGGCGGTGGGTTCGGATCTGTTTACAATGGGGTGTTGCCGGGTGAGACCCCTGTGGCGGTTAAAGTGCTAGAGGGCTTCAGCCAGGGTGAGAAGCAGTTTCGCATGGAGGTCAGCACCATTGGAACTATACAGCACGTTAACCTGGTATGTGTATTTGTTTGTTTATTAACACATTTACTCGAAATGTTATCTATAAGCATTGGGCACTGCAGTATAATCTTTCATATAACACTAAATACTTTCTACATACGTCAAACAATAATATTCTATTAAGATTCAATCGTATAATTTTTAATAATATTCTATAAAATTCAACTGTATAATTTCATTGTTAGACTTTTATTGACCCATTAATATTGCATCCTCTCTAATTTTAGAAAGAGCTAAATGTCTCCCCAGGTTGTAATTTTCAGGCTAGTTGAAAGAATGCCAACCAAATGTACAACCAGTATAAAGAAGGTGCAATTCAAAACACAAATCGTCCAGTTCAATGCAATTACCGATCTTTTATATATTTTTTTCAATATCTTTTAATATAGATGGTATGAATTTTCCATAATCTATAGATTATTGAAGATAAACTTTTCAATTAAACTATCTAGATTTATTTGATCAAAATTTCAGATTACACTTAATAATCCATCATCACGAATAATATACAATTTAATCCAATCATTTGTATTTGACTTTTTAGTATGTTCATTTATTATTTAATTATCTTTTTATTACGAGGAAATGGATTATTTCTTATTTTATTTTTTAATGAGTTTTATTATCTTTCAATGTTTATCTTAATGTGAATAGGTGGAATATTTATTTTAAATTTTTTTATAGGTTGTATTATTATAATGTTTTTCTTACTGTGAGTAGGTGGAATTTATATTTTTGTTGAAACAAGGATAATTGATAGAAGATTTGACAAAATTGTGAGGAACAAGTTGAAAGATCTATCAAAGTACCT
>BSBK01003679.1:0-180000 GCA_027943335.1 Chamaecyparis obtusa | reverse complement strand
GCACAAAGGTTTCAAGATGTATAAAAGGGAAGTACCAAAATTGAACAAAGAGAACTTCGTAGTATGGTAGAGCTGGATGAAGCTGCACGTATCCAGAATTGGAAATTCAGCACTAGAACTAATGGAGAAAGGCTACATACAACCACCCACTAGTCCCTTAACTCTTGATCAACTGAGGGATAGGCATGAACACAATATTACTATGATGGAACTTGTTGCTGCCTGTACCGATGCCGAATTTGAAGACATCAAGGATTGTGACACTACTAAGAAGATGTGGGACAAGCTAAATCTAATTTGCAGTGGAGATCAGAATGTCAAAAGAGCTCAAGCTAAAAGTCTAAGGAGTAGATTCGATGATATGAGGATGAAAGAAGGTGAGAACATTGTGCAGTACTCAAATAGACTAAAAGAGGTAGTACATGCTATTAGAGCATCGGATGGAGTTATTGATGATGAAACAATAATAAGCAAGATTCTCAGAACTTTACTGCTAGTTTATGCAATCAGGATCTTTGCAATTCATGAAACAAGAGCTACATCCAATCTTACTCTTAACACTCTGATTGGTAAACTTACAACCTTTGAATTAAATAACTTTGATAACAGTGTTGTTCCTTCTGTTGAATCTACTTTCATGTCTTCTTTGAAGATTGGTAAGTCTAGTAGGAATAATAAGAATAATGACAGTGATGATAATACCGAGGATGAACTTGATGAGCTAGAAGCTCTTATTGCCAGAAGATTGCCCAAAGGAAAATGAAGGTATAGAGGTAAGCTACCTTTGGCATGCTTTAATTGTAAAGAAATTGGTCACATAGCTGCTAGATGTCCATAGAAGAAAGATGATGATAGATCCAAAGACTAATCTGAGGGAAGCTATGGGAGAAGAGTCAACAGAGTATACTGACACAATAATAGAGACAATCGAGATGATAAAGGCAAGAAGGTATGTTACACAGTCAAAGATATTGAAACCGAATCTGATTTTGATGATGATATAGAAGTTGTATTTGTTTCTATGAAAGATGACTCAGAAGAAGAAGAGAAACATGAAGAGACAACTCTAATCTCTAAAGTAAGCAGAAATGACACATGGATCATAGACAGTGGTTGTACACATCATATGACCAGTGATGTAGAAAAGTTTGATCAGCTTATTGAATACAACGGAGGATCTGTGAGAATGGGAAATGATGCACCTTGTATGGTAAGAGGTAAAGGTTCACTGATGATCAATGACAAAATAAAATGTGAAAATGCATACTGGGTAGATGGACTGAACTATAATTTGTTAAGTGTGGCTCAGCTGAACAATTCATACCACCGACTAGCTTTTGAGAGCAAAAAGGTGAAAATTCATGATGATGAAGGAAGACATGTCAAAATTGGTACACAATCCAAAGGTAACCTATTCTATCTTGATCGGGATGAAGAAGCATGGTTGTGGCATAAACGGTTATGCCATGTGAACTTTGACAACATGATCAAGATTAGTAAAAAGAAAAGAGTTAGAGGACTACCTAACTTGTCAAAACCAGATCATGCCATGTGCCATGAATATCAGAAAGGTAAGATGACTAAGTCTAGTTTCAAAAGAAAAGACTACTCAACAAAGAAGATACTTGAGTTGGTTCATACCAACCTATGTGGTCCTATGAGAACTCAGAGCTGTTATGGTGATAGATATTTTATTCTTTTTGTTGATGATTATACTAGACTGATGACTGTTATGTTCCTGAAAGAGAAATCTGAAGCTTTTAAGATGTTTAAATGGTATAAAGCTAAGGTAGAGAAAGAGACTGGAAAAGAAATAAAATGCTTAAGATCTAATAGAGGAGGTGAATTTATCTCTGATCAATTTACTAATTTATGTATTGAGCATGGTATTAAAAGACAGGTCTTTGCACCGAGGACACCTCAACAAAATGGCATTGCTGAAAGGAGGAACACATCAATAATTGACTATGCTAGAGCATTGATGATACAAAAGAACGTTGCTCAGACATATTGGAGGGAAGCTTTCAGTACAACTATATATGTTCTTAACTGAGTAAAACTGAAGAAGGATACCAACCAGACACCCTATGAGCTATGGTTTTGACACAAACCTACTGTAAGTTATTTAAAAATTTTTGGAAGTAAATGCTTTATTTTGAAAGATGACAGAAAAGGAAAATTTGATTCAAAAGAAGATGAAGGGATATTTCTGGGATATTCCTCTACAAGTAAAGCATACAAATGTCTGAATAAGGTTACAAATAAGATAATTGAAAGTACTAATGTTTGTGTTGATAAGTATGATGACAAGAACACATAGGGAAGTACAAAGGAACTAGAAGACTACAGTAGATTCACTTATATAGAACAACCTGAATATCTATCGATGCTGCAATCTGTGATAACTGGTCAGTAGGAAAATAATGCAGAGCAACAAGAAACACAAACCGACGAACAAGATGGAGCTATCGAGCAAGGAAATGAACCTGAACAGGATGAACAAGAAAGAAGAAACCAAGTTCTAGCTAGTTTTGTCAGAAGGCATCATCCTGAGACACAAATAATTGGAGACAGATATGCTGGAATGCAAACTAGGAGCAAAACAAGACAAGGTACATGTCTAGTATGTGAATTTGAACCTAAAACTGTGAAAATTGCATTAGAGAATGAAGAATGGGTTAATGCAATGAAGGAGGAAATAGAACAAATAGAGAAGAACAAAACTTGGTCCTTAGTACTCCGACCAAAAGATAAGAATGTTATCGGTACTAAGTGGATATTCAGAAACAAACTGAATGAAAATGGTGAAGTCACAAGAAATAAAGCTAGATTAGTATGCAAGGGCTATGCATAGGAAGAAGGTATTGACTATGGTGAAACATTTGCACCTATTGCTAGATTGGAAGGAGTTAGAATGCTACTTGCATATGCTGCACACAAGAAATTCAAAGTCTATCAAATGGATGTGAAGTCAACATTTCTGAATGGTATACTTGAAGAAGAGGTCTACATAGAACAACCTGAAGGATTTGTTGATCTAGACAACAAAGACATGGTATGTAGATTACATAAAGCTTTATATGGTTTGAAGCAAGCACCGAGAGCCTGGTATGAAAGGCTGGATACTTACTTTTTAAGTGTTGGATTTGTTAGAACAAGTGAAAATAACAATCTGTATATGGAAGGTGACACTGATGACACTATTATCATTGCTGAAATATTCGTAGATGACATTATTTTTGGAGGTTCAGATCATGTATGTAAAGCATTTGCTAATGAAATGAAAAAGAAGTTTGAAATGTCTATGTTCGGAGAGATTAAGTTCTTTCTAGGACTACAAGTGATTCAGTAGAGTGATGGCATATTCATCACACAGTCTAAATACATAAAGGAAGTACTGAAGACATTTGGCATGGAAGATGCTAAACCTGTGGAAACACCGATGGCTACTGGATGCAAATTGACAAAGGAGGATGAGACTATAGAAGTAAACCAGACACTTTACCGATCCATGATTGGTAAGTTAATGTATGTAGTTCATAGTAAACCAGATACAGCACATGTTGTGGGAATTGTTGCTAGATTTTTTGCTAATCCTAGAGAATCACACATGATAGCTACTAAAAGAATCTTACGATACCTAAAGAAAATAGAGAATTATGGATTATGGTATCCTAAGGAAGGAAAGTTTGAACTGAAAGTGTACACCGATGCTGATTGGGCTGGAAATGTGGATGATAGAAAAAGAACCACCAGAGGAGCATTTTTCTTTGGTTAAAGACTTGTAACTTGGACAAGTAAAAAGTAGGCTTGTATTTCTCAGTCTACAACTGAAGCAGAGTATGTTGCTACTGCTACTAATTGTTCAAACATTGCCTACATCAAGCAAGTGTTGGAAGGGGTGAATGAGGTAATCACTGACCTAATGATTATATATTGTGATAACACTAATGCCATAAATATTTCAAAGAATCCAGTGATGCACTAAAAAATAAAGCATATATCTATTAAGTATAATTACTTAAGAGAACAAGTGCAAGAGAAGCAAGTGAAGTTGGAATTTGTCACATCTAAAGAATAACTTGCAGATATTTTCACAAAGCCTCTACTGAAGGATACATTTGAATACTTGAGGACTAGACTTGGGGTCCGTCCCTTATCTATCGGTCACTAAGGTGATCTGGATGTTGCATTAGCCTACTTTTATCATAAGATTATAGATGTTGATGCAGCATAGCTCACAATTTGAATCATGTTCACGGTTGTGATTAAGTTTGAAGAACTAGAACCAATTGGGATATCAATATATAGAGATACAGAGGAAGACATAACTGTTTGTTTATTTGTTTCTTTGGCATTGCTATCAAAGGGAGAGATAAATAATATGAAAGGGAGAGAAACTACACCAATAAGAACTATCTAAGAGAGAGACAATCTGAAAGGAACAGACTGCACCAATAAGAACTATCTAAGGGAGAGACAATCTGAAAGGAACAGAGCATTGAAGATCAGTTACTAAGAACAGAAGCAGGAACAGGAGAACTGAAAATAGCACATTTGATGACAAGCATTACAGTATTACAAATGTTGAGTAATGTAGTGATTAAACATATTAAGTCTATTTGACTTACAACATTTGTTTACAGAGTTGTAGAGTACATGTTTGGTATGTGTATGGTACATTTCATATTACTTGAGTTGCCATCAATGCCAAAGGGAGAGATTGTTGGACTACAACTGATTTGGAATCTGATTGAAGAATTTGTGATTAAAGATCACTGAGGAATTTATGATTAGATATGTAATATGATTAAATCAGTATTATGTTGTCATTGATGTCAACTAGTTTGACAACACTTGTCTTATAAGTTACTATATCGAAGCATCTGAAGAAAGGTAAAAAGAGATGAAGAATAGAGAAATCTACATAAGGAAGATGTACATATCAGATGAGGATGAGGAACACATTGAGTAACTTGTTGATGAGTCTATGACTGTATGATATTGACTTCATTATGTTCACTCATCTATATTGAAGAATAGAGTTGAAAGACACAAAGTAGTGTTGTCGGTAAATGAAGCATTTTGTATTATACACCGACAGAGTGCAGTGTATACCTAGAACAGTGTTAACTAAGCTTGTGTTCATTGATGCATTTCTTTGTTAATCAAGGAGAACTGAGTGAATTAAATGATTAGTTTAGCCGATAAGATTGATGAGCTGTAAAGTATCTTGATTTTAGTGATAATAGATAAAGTTTATTATGTAGATTGACGACTAACAAAATTATAGGAAGATCTAATGGAACAGATTGAAACGTGTTGTTGACACATCAGCTGAGAAAGCCTGAAGCGGACAAATCAATGAATGTGATTAAGCAGCAAAATCTGATGGACAAAAGGAAAAATGATTTACTCATCTATATAAGAGACTAGGATTTCATTATGAAAAATGCCAGAAGAAGAAGATACTGCAGGAATATCGCGTGAATAAGTTGTCATGCATTCTGATCATACTGGTTAGTGAGAACCAAGCTGCAGAACAAATACCGAGCTACAAAGAGTAATTACCAACGGATAGTAAGTTGATACATTGTTGAATCTGAAGTGTAATATTGATCAGAAAGATTTGTATGAGCTGAATATTGGTTTGTAATCTACAAATGGAGTTGTATTAAGGTAGATCATTTACTGTTACACATTTAACCATTGTATATAGTCAAAATCTCTTAACCGAGTGGACTAAGAAAGTCTTATGATATATCATTCATAGAATGAACATTGTTATCCCATCAACCCCATAGTGAATGTTGGTTGGATGATAACTTCTAGTCTAAAATCTTCTAATAAGGTCACACCTGATAGTGTGTTTGTAAACCTTTAACAGGGTTGGGTCTTCACCGACCTCACTTCAGAAGAGTGAATTCTTTTTGGGTTGTCGGTCCCAGGTGGTTTTTCCCTTTATAGGGTTTCCATGTTAAATATCTTGTGTTATGTGTTGATTGTGATATTTGTTTGTCATACTTTGCATGTTACATGTTAGATTTGATCAGTAACTGTTATAAGTATTAAACTAATAATCGGTAAAAGCATAGACAGAGAAAGTAGTTTTTTTTACCAAGTAGTAGAAATTGAAGAATTTGTTTTGAATTATACATTTTGATTTCGGGACACTGGATAACTAATTCACCCCCCTCTCAGTTATTCTAACATAAAAATCCAAGATGGAAAGCCTATGGCATTTTTTAGTGAGAAGCTAAATAAAGCTAGAAAAAAGGATACACCATATGGTAAAGAATTCTATGTAGTGGTACAAGCATTAAAATTTTGGAGACATTATCTTCTACATAGAGATTTCATTTTATTAACTGACAACCAAACGTTGAAATATATAAATTCACATGGTAAGCTATCCCACAAGCATGCCAAATGAGCTTCATTCTTACAGGCTTATAATTTTGTTATGCAACACAAGAGTAGAAAAACCTAATGTAGTAGCTGATGCATTAACAAAAAAGAATCATTTATTAGTTGTAATGAATCATGAGTTAGTTGGATTTAAATAAATGATGAATGAATATACAAATTATCCAAAACTTGGTCACATATATGCCATTATTAGTAGTCAAGAACATTCTCTTATGTAGCCATTTGAGGACTACTTACTATTGGATGGATTTTTTTTAAAGATAACCAACTCTACATTCCCTTTGGATCTAGGAGGGAATAAATTATAAGAGAGATGGAATCAAATAGATTAAGAGGCCACTTTGGAAGAGATAAGACTTTTGTAGTAGTTTGTGAGAAGTTCTTTTGGCCTAGTATGAAGAGAGATATTGACAAATTTGTTGCTTATTGTAAGTTGTGTCAAATGTCAAAGGGGGAGCGTCATAATATTGACATATAAAGGCCTTTACTAGTACCAAGAGAACCATGGAATTATATCTCTATGGATTTTTTCTTCAATCTTCCATGGACCCAAATAGGTAATGATTTAGTGTTTGTTGTGGTGGACCAATTTTTTCCAAAATGACCCATATCATTTGTTTTAAGAAGACTAATGCTTCTATTCAAGTGGCCCATCCATTCTTTAGAGAAATTATGTGACTACAAGGTATTCCAAAAACCATAACTAGTGATAGGCACACCAAATTTTTAAGCCACTTTTGGAGAGTTTTGTGGAAAAAGTTGAACAACATATTGTAATTGAGTTCAACATGTTGTTAGTCCATTTTCCAGTCATAGCAAAATCCTGTGAAAATGGCCTCTTCCCTGCAAATGTTTTTGTAAAGTGTCCTACCCTGTGCTCTTTATTGTGTCACCTTGCTCCAGTCCAAATTGCACATGCTAAATTGCAAAATTCAGAAATATCCAAGTTTAAGGTTTGTAGGAAAATATTTTAAAAAAATCTACCACAGTGTCGAAAACCCATAGTATTTTTGAAAATCCATGATGTTTTCAGTCTGTGTGAAAACCTTCATTGTTTTTGACCTTGTGCCTTCCAGCTTTTGTGCACTTGTCTTTTGATGCTGGAAACCCTGTGTGTTTTCGACCTCACAGTTTCCTGTTTGCTAGTGTTCTCTAACTGCGCAAGTGCGATGGATGGTGGGCCCAGGTCTTCAAGGGTTTCAAAATGATTGGTTGTCACATGATCACATGTTAGGAATTTCTGACATGCAACCATGCGACTGGATGACACATGTCTCAGCGGGCTCGTCGGCTAGGGTCTAAATGGTGTTTAACGAGCGACAAAGATTGGTGGTTGTTGCTATACCATGAGCAAAGATGCAAGCCTTTTAATCTCTGCGCTTTAACGAGAGCCGTTGATGCGGTAGGAAGGTGGGTACACATGGTGGGCCTAGTATTTCTTAAGCGGAGTAACAATGTAGATGAGATCTATGGTCGGCGTGTGATCGCATGGAATATTCTCACCCCATGCAATCATGCACCCACCGTCCGATCTTCCCAAAAGGTAAGGCTTTTCTCAGTGGTGGGTCCTGTGTCAGGTGACTCAGTTGTTGTAGTGAATGGCCTGGTGACATGTGGCATCGGGCAGGCCCAAGTGGGGTCTGAGGTTTGACAGAGTGGATAAAGATCTGGCGATGCTGGCAAAATTCAATGTGTTCGCACGTTTGTGCAATAAAAAGGTGATTGGCTAGTTCATTTGGCGATTCAACGAATAGTGGTCGCGTGATCACTAAGTTTTTTGGCAATGGTGGATAGTGTCTCGTGAACTGGCGGAAGTTCTTCGGTTGCTAGTTTGCCAAATAAAGTGGGGCCGGTGTTTTCGGTGACATGGTGCTGACGTGGAGGCTTGTCGCATGTTCGCATAGCCCTTTTCCGGTCTATGCGATCATGCGACAACTGTTTGGCATCGTGGTTGCAAAGTTAAGGTGGGTCCGTGGTGCCTGTCTTGCCGGCATGCTCGGTTTTTCATTCGCTGAGGGATTTATGAGGTGGCCGAAGACTTTTCAGTGGGGTATGTGACCGTTGATCATGGCTAGGAGACCGCAGTCGCATGATCGCAAAGGTTAGTTTGGTGCCTTGTGATCATGTGACCAAGCATAAGATGAAGCCAGAATTCCTGTGACGGTTAAGTTGATGACCGCGCGATTGCGCGACTAAGGGAAAATAGTTGAGGAACATAAAGCCCGCGAAATGTAAAGTAGCCGTTTGACTTCAAATTTGAATTTTCTAAGGGTTTCCAGCGATAGAAAGGACCGAATTTCAATGCAGAAACGACCCTGTTTGGTGAGAAGCGATTTGTTTGCCGTTGCAGTGTGGTCCAGGGTGTGATGATCATTTGCAGGGATTTGTACCGTAAAGGAATGATTTCAATCTTGGCTCAAGAAGTGTTTGCAGGTGGTTGATTAGACTGGTTTTTATGGCAATCTCCTGATCTTAATATCAGTCTGAGATCTTTTCTCTTTGGGTGGCCTAACTTTCATGCCCCTGCAATAAATTTTTGACCATTTCCAATTGGTTTAGCTGTTGTAACCTATGCCTTAGCTGTCCATAGCTTGTTGCAACCTGTTATGGGTTTCCAAGGCAGCTAATGGTATAAATTGTTGAAATTTTGACTTTGTAAGGGTTCCAGCTTCGAAGTTCTGAAGGGTTCCTAGTCTTGGATCTGAGATTGTAACACTTTTGCATTCGGCATTCTGTTGATGATAGAGAAAAAGTTACAGGTTTAAGCTGTAATTTGTAAGCTTGACTCCTCTGGTTTGATTGTTTACACTTAAAGATTCTTCATACTTAATACAAGTACATGACTCTTATCTCTCCTTTGTGTCAACTTAGATAGATTTTGAACTTTCTAGTTCTTTGCATATTGTTTTATGTATATGTATCCATTCTTGAGTTCTAATCCAGGATTAGATGAAATGATTCTTTAGATGGGACATAGGTCTATCTTATTGTCTATGTAAGGATATCTCATAAGTAGTAAAGGGGATTGTAGGTGTGTTTATGGCTTGGAATCTTAGCTATTGTCTGGTGTGTGTAGCATTCATGTTCTAGGAGATCTTGCCCAATGGATGAGGCACTGGCCTAAATGATTATCTTTTTATCAACAAATACTGATTGTTGTTGTTATGATCCCAAAAGCATAAGTCAAGAACCATCCTTTTAAGTTTTGAGTATTTGGTTGTTTCAGGTTCCACCCCATAGTAATGGAGAGTCAATGAATGTGTGGTTGTCATTCAGTACTTTCTTACTATCCTTTCATCTACTTTTCAAACCTAGTTCTTGGTGTATGAAGTATATTTTATACTAGGTTAGGTGTACCCGCCTTGGTTTTGCAGAGCCAGAAGCAAAAGAGGGTATATTAAGTACCTATAGTTGGGCCAGTTACCCTAAGACCTCATTACATTTTGGAGCTAACCATTCCTAAAATCCATCTGAGGGTATATTGGCAGCCTTGTGGCATAAGAGTTTTCGAACACCAACACATGCTACCCCCAAATTGATGGTCAAATAGAGGTGGTAATTAATAGGATCTTGGACAACCTATTAAGGTGTTTAGTTGGAGATAATCCTTGATAATGGGATATGGAGATTCCTTAGGTTGAATTTTCCTATAATTCCAATGTTAATCAATCTATAGGTAAGTCTGAATTTTAAACTATATATGGAGAAAATACTAAGGGAGTTGTAGACTTGGTTGATTTACCAATAATCCCACATAACAGCCAAGAAGCTACAAATCTTTTAGAGTGTATCTAAGAGGTACACATGCAAGTTATGCTCAAAGTGTAGTCAATGAATGAGTAATATAAGAAAAGAGTTTATTTGAATAAGAGAGAAAAGGTATTGTGAGAGTGAGAAATGATCATACTCCATCTGCAAAAAGATTAGTATCCCCAAGCCACTTGTAAAAAATTCAAGCCCAAGAAGATTGGGCCTTGAAAAATAATAAAGAAGATAAATGTCAATGCCTACCATAATAACTTAGCAAAAGAATTAAAAATCAGTCCCATTTTTAATGTTGCTGATATATACCCATATTTAGCTAGAGCTATAGAAGACCAGATGGAAGTTTAGAACAATGAGGATAATGAACTTTGGAGTAAGCACTTGACAAAGAAGGGAATAGAGAGAGTTGAATGAGTATTATATACCAAATTGGTGGCAACACAAACCAAGTCATATAGGATTTATTTTGTCAAGTGGGAAAATTTTTCAGATTCTTACAATTTATGGACCATTGAAGTTGATATGATGAAGCACAGTCAACAAGAACCATGAGGTTCATATTTTCTCAAAGGAGAGGAGAATGATGAAGAGAATCTCCCTTAAATTCCTCTACCCATGTTGTGATTGTGGAATTAAAGGAATTCACATTTTTTGGTTTCTTATGTTGTCTCCATTTTGTTGTGGCAGTTTTGGGTTTTATCCTATTTTTGGAGTGTGAGTGGTTTATGGTCAAGTTAACTTCATGCTGGTGTGATGTTATTTTTAGATAAGTTTTCTTGCTTAAGTTTGAAGGGAGGGGAAAAGGAAGGAATGGGAATGGAAATTCAGATAAAGGGGTGTATTTTTTAGAGATCTAATGACTGTATACTAAAGAAGAATGAAATGAAAGGAAAGACTATTTCATTTTGTATATTTTTAATATTTATTTTCCTATGAATTCTGCATTTCAATTTTTTTTTTGAGCTACATAATAATTTTTTTGTCCCATGTAATTATTTATTGTATTATGTTTGAGACACACTATTGTGAGTCTATTCACTACATATTTATGTAAGAATTTTCCTAAGGCAAAGAATAAAAGCCAAGATCTAGAAGCTCAAGAGATAACACAAGAGAGATAGGAAACATAATCAAATAATTGATTATAGCTAATTGAATTGATTGAATACAAAGTAGGAGTGCCTAAATATATAGGCAATGCAATAAGACTACATGATAAGGAGATGATAAGATATCATCCACACAGGGTGGAATCACATGTCCACAAAAGGTGGATCATCCTCCATTGTACATCAAAGTATGTGCAACATGTGAAACAATGAGAGGATGATAATGTGATAAGAGCACTAAAGGTGGATCTCATACACAAAGAGGTATGTGATGACAACTATCACACCTAAAGTGAAAATTCTCCAAAGTGTCACAATGACAACTAATATGCAAATGCATTATCCTAAGTAAGCTTAAGTAAAGTGTAATTAGTGAATATTTAATTAAACCAACACCCCCCCTTAAGTGCAACTTAGGGGAATGCACATAAGCTCGCAATGCAAGATGGGTCCCAGCTACTAGGCCATGTTAGGTACCCATGTACAAACTGCAAGAGCAATAAATAATGCAATCTCTCATAAAGCGGAGAAAGAGGGAAAACCTCATGGGAAAAACCCTCCCCCCCAAAAAGAGATGAATACAAGATGCATGCATGGATGGAGTAATCAAGACCCCCCAATTATGACATGCATCATGCATATACAGTAAAAAATCCCCCCAAAGGAAGGAAACAAGGAGACATGATATCCCCCCCATAATGAGTAATCTCCTCCAACGATGGTAAGTGCTTGAAGACAAAACATAGTCCAATGCCTACAAAAAACATTTCTCCTCTTAGGAAGAAGATACACCAAGTATAGATGTAAGAAGGCTTCCCATTGTGGATAGGAAGTAGGAAGGGAAATCCAAATGAAGTATGATGTTTCTAAAGTATGCCCAAGTGTCACCATATCCTTGGTTGATGAAGATGCCACAAACCAATCAGGAGAAAGCCTAGTAGAAGAAGGTGACAAACAAGGATCCAATGATAACTGATCCATGTAAGAATTTCGATCAAACTCCAAAGACAAAGATGCCTCCTCAAATGAAGTAGGAAGAGAAGCAAGAAAGACCCCCCTCAATGTAGAATGTACACCCATGATAGATGCACTTGGATCAATGTAGAAACTGTACCAAGAAAACTGAATGATGTTCCTCCCCTTAGGAAGAAACAAGTCCATAGGTGGATCAATGAATCCTTCCCAATCTCTAGGAAGAATACTCAAAATGTATGATGTCTAAGGAAACTGAATAGAAATGTCCAACACATGAGTATGGTCAACCTGAACCATGCAATGTGACATCTCAAGTGAAGTTTGAGACTCATGAAAACCAATCTCCAAAGACTCAAATGTCTTCTCTGAAGTTAAAGAGACCTCCTCCAAATGTTGTATCAAATTATCCACAATCATGTCACCCTCAAAAGAATGATCAAGTAGAGAATGAAGATGGGGGTCAACATGCTCCCTCGCAACAACTAAAGAAGGATCATCTTCAACAAAGAGAAGATGAATGTCATCAATGAAGTCTCCCAAATCTGAAATGTAGGACTCCACAAACAAACCTGCAATGTCTATTAAGTAGTCATCCCATGGAACCAAGTCTGGAAGACAATGAATATCCTTCTACATTGAATCACAAGAGCCAATGGCTATAGGAAGATATGCATCATCAAGAGATGTGATCTCAGTAGGAGGAGAAGGAGCTACAACTGGAGGTTTTGGAGATTTTGGAAGTGGAGGAATATGTGGATATCCATATATTTCTCAAAGAATAGTCCAAAGATCAGGAATATTTTCTGTCTCATCATCATAGTCATCAAGGGAATTCATAACATCCATATCCATATTCAAATAGATAACCTTAACAACTTCTGAGTAAGAGTCACAATTATAAGAAGGACTTTTAGGTTTATACTCATACAAATAGGGCAATAGGTTATGCTCACTAAGATGAGAAAGAACCAAATCACTCCATTGCTTATAATTTCCTCTTGTCAACTTAATTAAACCATCCATGATGTGCTTCTCACATGAAACAATGAGACCAAAAAAACAATGCACCCCCCAAAATGCAATGAGCCAAAGAAACCCCCCAAAATAGATGATTTTGGCACTTTATATATAGTGCGTGTACAATTGCCACTTGCCAAAATGAATCAAAATGGACTTCTGATTTTGATAATTACAACAGAAAATATGAAGCTATAGTAGACTAAAAAAAATAAGACACAAGATCTCTCAAGGATCTGCCAAATTACAAGTGCCAAAAATAGGCCAAAATAGACCAAATTTTGAAAGTACTATGTCTACTCAGAATTTTTCCAAATTGATACCAGATCTGGAAAGTAGACAAAAAATCATGAACTTTAAAAAAAAATAGCACTTGAAAATGTGTCCATATGAGCCCAAATGAAGCCTCTAAAGTTGTAAAAATTAGAATTTTTTATTTTCAGAAAACATCAGAAACAAAGATTGGAAATAACTTGCACCATTGTGTAGATCATAAATTTCTACCTGAAAACAAAAAAAATTGCTCGAAAAAAGGACTCCAGATGACTGAAATATCGCTGTTTGAAAATCGCCTCTGAAATTATTTTTTCTGAATCGCTGCCGTCGAACCTTGAAAATTCAAATGGCTCTAGATTTGGCTTCAGATATCCGATTTGGATGAAACAAAATTTGATTTAGGGGTATTTGGACCTCCTCAATGTGATGCCAACCTCTGATTTGCACCAGCAAGCTCCAATTTTGACTTGCAATAAAAATCTCTCAAAATAGGCTATACAATGAAACTCCTATGACTCTAATACCATGTAAAAATTTTGATATCGCTTTGATACCATGTAAGAATTTGCCTAAGGCAAAGAATAAAAGCCAAGATCTAGAAGCTCAAGAGATAGCACAAGAGAGATAGGAAAAATAATCAAATAATTGATTATAGCTAATTGAATTGATTGAATACAAAGTAGGAGTGCCTAAATATATAGGCAATGCAATAAGACTACATGATAAGGAGATGATAAGATATCACCCACACAAGATGGAATAACATGTCTACAAAAGGTGGATCATCCTCCATTGTACAACAAAGTATGTGCAACATGTGAAACAATGAGAGGATGATAATGTGATAAGAGCACTAAAGGTGGATCTCACACACAAAGAGGTATGTGATGACAACTATCACACCTAAAGTGGAAATTCTCCTAACCATGTGCTAAAATAAAATGCAAACTCTTAAGTGTCACAATAACAACTAATATGCAAATGCATTATCCTAAGTAAACTTAAGTAAAGTGTAATTAGTGAATATTTAATTACATCAACAATTTCTTAACTCAACTTTATCCCTACTTCTCTACCATAAGTAAAAGCATTTTATGCATTTTCTATATGAATAGTGGTGCAGGAGCACCCCTATGAGGGCCCTCACCATCACATTTTTGGTGTGTTCATCTTCAGTGATGAAGTTGTAATTAGAATAAGAGTTTTGAACTCATTTTGTGTGTCTAGATCTAGGTTAGATCCTAGAGTTTCAGTTGGTCTCTACTTGTAAGTTGCACAATAACTCAAAGAATGTAGTCATGCTGAGTTAGTTGATTTGGAAGTGGTTATTAGTCTTTATTTTATGTGTTTGGTCAAGAATGTAAGCACAAATGTGCCTTGGAGAGACCTAGCAATGGTCTTGGTAGTGAAATAGCAAAGATGCTCAAGCAACAGCAAAAGTTGCTAGCAACTTTTCAAGAGTTGCTTAGCAACTTTGCCTTTGAAGTTCTAACACTTGCTTAGATGGCTAAAAATCCCTAAAACCAAACACACACTTCGAGGGAAGGTTATTTAAGACCTGACTAACCCTAATTTCAAGGTGGGATTGCATTGTGTACGGTTACAGTACGGGAGACCAATCTGAACTATGGATTTTAGTGTGACAGTCACTGTGAACTGTGATGTTTTGAAGAAAATAGAGGATAACTTGTGGATTTTTTACCTGGTGTCATGTTTATGGTGTTTTTTCTTTCTTTTGTGTAAGTTTGGAGTAGATATTTTAGGTCTGTATATATATTTTGTTTCATTTCTTTGTAATATTCAATTCTCTGCCAGTTTGGAGAGACATGTACATATAGGTCTGTAGCTTTCATGTCCACCATGGGAATGCCATGGAACCTTGGATATTGAGGGTACAAACCCTATTTATTTGTATATAAATGCAGGGCCCTTGAATGAGAGTGTAGACAAATTTTTGTAGAGCCTTAGGCGAGCTATGAGTAGTCCGACTAGGGATGTGCAGCAGTGAAAGAAATCTCCAAGACAGTGAAGAGAGTTCCAAGTCAAATCCCTTTGGGGAAGTGAAGAATAGTGTTAGAAGGTGAAGTATTGTGAAGGAGGAGGTTTGGAAAGTTATGGAATGGTGTTGTTCAAGACCAGGACAGTGAGGAGTCCCTCAAACCCTTGAAACTCTCTAAATTGCCAAAACCACTGTACGACCAAATGGGCACCTAAGACCTCAAAAATCCTTGAGAGTGAGGCATTTATAGTGGAATTCCTTTAGGACAGGAATTTTCATTCTGTATGGAGGAAGAGTGATAGGCCCTACAAATTCAGAAGGAGGCCTAATTGACACTTCCTTGTAGCCCTAAAATACAAAGCAAGTCCTAAATCGGGTAAAGACCCAACTAAGCCAATATCATGAATAGGTGTTTAATGCCTTGAAAACATCTTGGAACCTATGAAATAACTGTTGGAGTGTGGGATAGAATTGAAAGCCAAAAAGACCCTTATTGAGCCTATGTAAGGGATAGTATCTAGGAGCTAAGCTTGATATGTTGATAGATGAGCTAGTTTGACTTGGTGGGTAGGTTAGGCAGGTCAGGGGGTCCTTGGAGAGATAAGGAAGCCTATAGACCATCAAGGGTGTTAGAAGAACACCTGGATCCTAGAGTGGATCAGAGGCATAGACTAAGCTAGTCTATCCTAGCCTCCCCATCAGATTGGTATCAGAGCCTCTTAAGGCTTGGGAAGTGAAAGGTGGATGTTTCAACCACCAAAAGAATCAATTAGATCATCTCAAAAGAAGAAAATGGTGACCAATGCTGAGCTTGCTAAGAAGGTGGAAGATCAGGAGGAAGCTAATAGACTCCTGTAGGAAAGATTGTTGCAAATGGAGCAACTCTTGGATGATGTCCAAGCAAAGGCAGATAAGGTGACAGATAGGATGGAGGAGCAGGATGCCAAAGAGAAAGAGAAGACCATTGATGATGATGTACCTACACCTGATCCTCCAACTCAAGATGAGCAATTTCTTAAAGCACTGAAGGCTATCATAGGCAAGGCACTTGAAGGTGTCCCATTACTGACTGGTAGGATGGATACAGAGCTTGTGATGTAATGGATTGAAGGCATGGATAATCACTTCAAATGTGAAGAGATCTCAGAGGCACAAAAGGTCAAAGTGGCCAAATCTAGGTTGAGAGGACAAGCTTTAACCTGGTGGAACTACTTGCAAGATGAAAGGGAGAAAGAGGGAAAGAACCCAATCTCTAATTGGAAAGCAATGGCTAATAAAGTTAGAGAAGCATACCTACCAGCTGATTATGAAATTGAGCAGCATAGGAAGAGATTGAACCTTAGATAGAAGGAGATGGATGTAGCCACCTACACTAAGGAGTTCCACAAGTTGAGCTTGAGATCCAAGATCAAAGAAGAAGAAAGTGTCAAAGTGGCAAGGTACCTAAGTGGTCTGAAATGGAGCATAGCAAAGGAGATGAGTTTGTTCACTCCCACTACAGTACTTGGATGTCAGCATATGGCACAAAAACTTGAAGATAAACAAAGAAGAAAGCAAGAACCTAACTCCAAGAACAGGGGAAGAGGTAGAGACTCTAGAGGGGGTCAAAGAGGAGGTTCTAGTAGAGGTGGTGAATCAAGAAACCAAGGGGAGAGCAGACTCATGGAACAAAGTTCTGAAATCAGTACAAGAGGATCTTATGGCAGAGGAAGAGGTTCTCAAGGAAAAAGAGGAAGAGGAGCAGGAAGGAGCATCTCCTACTTTGCCACCATGAAGTGCTATCAGTGTGGATAGCTTGGACACCCTACCTATAGGTGTCCTGATAAATCATCAGCCTCAAATAATGAGAAGAGGGTAGCCTATACCCAAGAAGACATCAGCAACTCATGCACTAATGAAGTTAGCAAGTTAGAATCAGAAATGGGTGAGAACCTAATGTTCAGGAGGGTACTTATAAGGCAGCCCAATCAAGGTGAATCCAAGCAAAGGAGGGCTCTTTTTAGAGTCAGGTGCAAGGTACAAGGCAAGGTTTGCAAGGTTATTGTGGATTCAGGATCTACAGATAACATCATAGCAGAGGAAGCATCAAAGAAGCTTAAACTCACAAAGGTTCCACATGAAAATCCGTAAAAGGTGACTTGGTTGAACCAGGAGGAAAGTGTGCTAGTTAATGAGCAGACATGGGTAAAGTTTTCCATTGGAGGCTATAAAGACACAGTGCTTTGTGATGTCTTGCCCATGGATGCATGCCATCTTCTATTGGGAAGACCATGGCAATTTGATAGGAAGATGATCTATGATGGAGAGGAAAACTCCATTTCTTTCAAGAAGGATGGGAGGACTTTCAAAATTCAGTCCTTAACATAGAATGAAGAGGGAACTTCTAAGACACCTAGTGTGTTTCTTAGCATTGGTAAAGAGTTCCTATAAGCCTTGCATGATGAGGAGACCATAGGATGTGCTATCATGGTGAAGCCATAGGAGGAAGACAAGAAGTTGAAAGTTGAAACACCATTGGAAGTGCAACAAATGCTGGAAGAATTTAGAGATATAGTAAGTGATGGAACCCCTACCACCTTACCTCCAAGAAGAGCTATAAGTCATCAAATTGGCTTTGGACCCGGTACATCTGCCTAATAAAGCAGCCTACAAGCTTACCCTGGATTAGAATAAGGAAGTAGCAAGACAAGTGGAAGAGTTATTGGATCAAGGGCTGATCAAGAAGAGTATTAGTCCATGTGCAGTCCCAGTGGTTTTAGCATCCAAGAAAGATGGAAAATGGAGACTTTGCACAGATTTAAGAGCTATCAACAGGATCACTATCAGGTATAGGTTCCCAATTCCAAGAATAGAAGATTTGATGGATTGCTTAGGAGGTGCTATGTATTTCACTAAGCTGGATTTGAAGAGTGGTTATCACCAAATCAGAATTAAGGAAGGTGATGAGTGGAAGACCGCTTTTAAGACCACAGATGGTTTGTATGAATGGCTTGTAATGCCATTTGGGCTTACCAATGCCCCAAGAACCTTCATGAGGTTAATGAATGAGGTCTTGAAGGACTTCACAGGTAGATTTGTGGTAGTATATCTAGATGATATACTCATCTATAGCAAAACAAAAGCAGAGCATCTTGAGCACTTAAGGTTGGTTATGAAGAAGCTACATGAAGAGAAATTATCCATCAACCTGGAAAAGTGTGAGTTCATGTAGCAAGAGCTAGTTTATTTGGGCTTTGTACTATCCAAGGGTAATCTAAAAATGGACCCAAGCAAGATAGAGGCAATCTTGAATTGGCCTGCCCCTAAAACAGGGACTCAAGTTAGAAGTTTTCATGGCTTGGCACAATTTTATAAAAAGTTTGTGAGGAACTTCAGTGGGATATGTGCACCAGTGCTAGACACCATCAAAGAAGGACTGAAAACTAAGTTCAAATGGACTGAGGCAGCTGAGAAAGCATTCGAAACATTGAAGCAAGAGGTAGCTACCAAACCTATCCTACTCTTACCCACTTTTGACATATTTTTTACCATTGAATGTGATGCAAGTGGTATAGTAGTAGGGGGTGTATTGAGTCAAGAAGGAAGGCCTGTGGCATTCTTTAGTGAAAAACTCAATGAAGCAAAGAAGAAGTATTCAGCTTATGACTTGGAGTTGTATGCATTGGTACAATCTCTCAAGAAGTGGAGGCATTATCTTTTGCCAAAATAATTTGTGGTGTTTACTGATAATCAAGCTTTAAGCTACATAAACACTCAGGAGAAGCTTAGGAACAGGCACTTGAAGTGGATGGAGTATCTCAAATCCTTTACCTTCACAATCAAGCACAAGAAAGGGCAGCTCAACAAGGTAGTAGATGCCTTGAGTAGGAAGTTATTGACTATCCAAGAGGTACAGCTGCAAAGCATTGGAATAGTAGGTTTTAAAGACTTATATGAGGTGGATGAAGACTTCTCACAAGCCTCCAAGGTGTGCCTAGAGTTTGAGAACCATTTTCATGGCGAGTTTGCAGATTACACCCTTCAAAATAGATTGTTATTTAAGGGTAATCAGCTTTGTGTGCCTAGAGGATCCATGAGGGAAAATCTGATCCAAGAGAAGCATAATGGTAGCCTAAGTGGAAATTTTGGCATAAACAAAACATTGGAGTTAGTTCAAAGATACTACTTTTGGCCTAAGCTAGCAAGGGATGTTAGGAGGTATGTAGAGCAATGTGGAGTATGTCAGAGAGCTAAAGGAGGTTCAAGCAATGAAGGACTCTATCAACCTCTACTAGTTCCAAATAGGCCTTGGGAGTGTGTAAGTATGGACTTTGTGGTTGGAATCCCTAAAACCAAATCAGGTATGGATAACATCTATGTTGTAGTAGACCGGTTTTCTAAAATGAGTCATTTCATTCCATGTAAAACTACGCATGATGTAAGCTATGTAGCACATCTCTTCTTTAAGGAGATAGTTAGAATTCATGGACTTCCTTTGAGTATTGTGTTAGATAGGGACAACAAGTTCATGGGCCATTTTTGGCAAACCTTATGGAAAAGGCTGGGAACTAATCTCTCTCTTAGTTCAACATACCATCCTCAAACTGATGGTCAAACTGAGGTAATCAACAGGGTGCTTGGCAACTTACTAAGGTGTTTGACAAAGGAGTATGGGCAGACATGGGATCTTGTGATATCTCAAGTTGAATATGCTTACAATGATAGTGTAAATAGGACTATAGGAAGAAGCCCTTTTGAGATTATGTATGGAAGACACCCTAGAGGAGTGTGTGAGTTGAGATATTTAGGTTCCATGGATTTGAAGAGTGGACAAGCTGAAGATTTCACTCAAACTATCAAGGAGGTTCAAGAGCAAGTGAAGAAAACTATTTTGGAATCCACTCATAAACTCAAAGCTAAAGTGGATGAAAAGAGGAAAGAAGTACAATTTTAGATTGGGGACTATGTCATGGTCCATCTTAGCAAAGCAAGGATGTAGAAGGGCATGCCCACCAAGCTACAGATGAGGAGAGTAGGCCCATGCAAGATTCTAGCTAAATATGGAGAGAATTCCTACAAAGTGGACTTGCCATAAGACTCAGCCATCTCATTGGTGTTCAATGTTGTAGACTTGATCAGATTTAAAGGTGATATCAGTGAGCAAGGTACAACTCCACCAAAGGTACTACAAGATATTGACACCAATGCAATGACTAAGAAGGAACCGGCCAAAGTAGAGAAGATCTTAGAATCCAGGGTGAAGAAATCAACTAGACATCAAGTCTACATGGAGCATCTGGTCAAGTGGACAGGTCAGCCTAAATCTAAAGACACCTAGATAGAGGAAGGAAAGTTCAAAAAGTTTGTAGTTGATCTAGCTCTTCTAGATCCCAAAGTGCCTTAGTTTGTGCTGAGCGGGAGTATGGTGCAGGAGCACCCCTATGAGGGCCCTCAACATCACATTTTTGGTGTATTCATCTTCAGTGATGAAGTTTTAATTAGAATAAGAGTTTTGAACTCATTTTGTGTGTCTAGATCTAGGTTAGATCCTAGAGTTTCAGTTGGTCTCTACTTGTAAGTTGCACAATAACTCAGAGAATGTAGTCATGCTGAGTTAGTTGATTTGGAAGTGGTTAGTAGTCTTTAGTTTATGTGTTTGGTCAAGAATGTAAGCACAAATGTGCCTTGGAGAGACCTAGCAATGAAAGAGCAAAGATGCTCAAGCAACAACAAAAGTTGCTACAAAGTTGCTAGCAACTTTTCAAGAGTTGCTTAGCAACTTTTCCTTTGAAGTTCTAACACTTGCTTAGATGGATAAAAATCCCTAAAACCAAACACATACTCCGGGGGAAGGTTATTTAAGACTTGACTAACCCTAATTTCAAGGCGGGATTGCATTGTGTATGGTTACAGTACGGGAGACCAATCTGAACTATGGATTTTAGTGTGACAGTCACTGTGAACTATGATGTTTTGAAGAAAATAGAGGATAACTTGTGGATTTGTTACCTGGTGTCATGTTTATGGTGTTTTTTATTTCTTTTGTATAAGTTTGGAGTAGATCTTTTAGGTCTGTATATATATTTTGTTTCATTTCTTTGTAATATTCAGTTCTCTGCCAGTTTGGAGAGACATGTACATATAGGTCTGTAGCTTTCATGTCCATCGTGGGAATGCCATTGAACCTTGGATATTGAAGGTACAAACCCTATTTTGTTTTTATATAAATGCAGGGCCCTTGAATGAGAGTGCAGACAATTGTTTGTAGAAGCCCTAGGTGAGCTATGAGCAGTCCGGGTAGGGATGTGCAGTAGTGAAAGAACTCTTCAAGATAGTGAAGGGAGTTCCAAGTCAAATCCCTTTGGGGAAGTGAAGAAAAGTGTTAGAAGGTGAAGTAGTGTGAAGGAGGAGGCTTGAAAAGTTATGGAAGGGTGCTATTGAAGACCAGGACAGTGAGGAGTCCCTCAAACCCTTGAAACCCTCTAAATTGCCAAAACCACTGTATGGCCAAATGGGCACCTAAGACCTCAAAAATCCTTGAGAGTGAGGCATTTATAGTGGAATTCCTTTAGGACAAGAATTTTCATTCTGTATGGAGGAAGAGTTATAGGCCCTACAAATCTGGAAGGAGGCCTAATTGGCACTTCCTTGTAGCCCTAAAATACAAAGCAAGTCCTAAATCGGGTAAAGACCCAACTAAGCCAATGTCATGAATAGGTGTCTAATGCCTTGAAAACATCTTGGAACCTATGAAATTCACTGTTGGAGTGTGGGATAGAATTGAAAGCCAAAAAGACCCTTATTGAGCCTATGTAAGGGATAGTATCTGGGAGCTAAGCTTGATATGTTCATAGATGAACTAGTTTGACTTGGTGGGTAGGTTAAGTAGGTCAAGGGGTCCTTGGAGAGATAAGGAAGCATATAGACCATCAGGGGTGTTAGAAGAACACCTGGATCCTAGAGTGGATCAGAGGCATAGACTAAGCTAGTCTATCCTAGCCTCCCCATCAAATAGTTAGCCCAAGAAGGGAATGTCCTTCTAGCCTCTTGGTGGCTCCCCCAACCTTAATTATAGTCCCATTGGATTTTAGAGTATATATGAATGGTCAAGAAAGAAATGTTCATCTTTCTAAGAAGAAGCAACAAGACGAATAATGATTTCTTCTTTAAAATGATAAATTTGTCTTATATAAGAACACTACTCAAATCTTTTATTTAAAGGACACTACTATTAGAAAAAGAAGGCTTTATAGTATCATGTTGATAATTATGGCAAGAAAAATTCTCATGCTGAGATAAACCAGGATTAAGCCATCATTGGAAAAAATATACATAGTTTAATCTAAATAAATGTTAAATGTTTGTTTTAATATGAATAAATGGAATGTATATGTTTTATTATCTTTCAATGTTTATCTTAATACAAAAAGATGAAATATTTTTCTTTAATATTTTTAATATGTTTAATTATTATTCAATGTTTGTCTTAATTTGAGTAGTTGGAATAGTTTTTTTAAAAAATTGTACTTTTTATTTTTAAATTTTCAATGAAATATACTTTTCATTTTTGTAAGTTTTGAAATTAAATATAGAAATAAAATTGAAGATTATATGGTAAATAATATGAAAAAACATAAAATTTATATTATATATATTTTTTAATGTTGCTTACAATATTAAGTGTTTTCTATATAAGTTTTAGCTCTTTTAAATTTTCCAAGTATTAACTACTCAACAAAATAAAATAGATGATTAAACTTATAGCAATATCATGATGAAACTACAAACTTACACTTTGGATAAAAAATTAATAGACATCCTTATGGCCAAAATAGGAGAAAAAGATGATCTAGACCATCCATCAGTTTGACTCATCCTACCAATCTATAAACTTAATTTGTCATCTTCTGATATTGATCAATTTATGTTGATACTTGTATGCATCCATATGAAGTCTAACCCTTTTATTCATATTAATTTATGAATAATACCTTCCAAAGATGTAAATATAGTGTCTTGTTCACCAACTCATACTGCTTGAAGATACATTACCTATTTTTTTATAATATTTGATATAATCATACTTAATTTCCTCTATTACCACACCTATGACCATTTGTAACACATGAAATATGAGAAAGTATCTTCATTATAAAATGATAATGACCATTATCTTCATGCTTCCTTGTATGCATAACCCACAAGTGCATGCACAACTAATGATAATATTTTGTTTACAAATCTAAATGAACATTAAAAAAAAGAGGATATCAATACATAGTACGTAGATATTTTTTAAAAGAACTATATATATTTGTAACATAATAAATCACACCCCATGTGATTCTTTGTCTTATCCAACACCTCTTTTGGCCAAATAAAATATCTAATTAAGCCTCTACTGCACACCACTTTCCTAGTAATTAATCTAACTTTTGTCCAAATCCCCAACCATGTAGACTATATTGATTTAGGACACATGCACACTTCATAGATTTTTGTGTGGCACACCGTCGTATTGTGAATTTTCAAACAAAATGGTGGCTTAAAGAATTTCACTTGTTGTCCTTGGTAGTGCAACACAACCTGTGACATTCCACCAATGTTGGGAGTCCATTAGGCTCCTTAAAACCTCCATTTTTGCTTCCATTTTCAACTTCTTGGTCACTTGAATATCTCCTTGAGCTATCTCCAAAACTTATTCACCATTTTAGATGTATTTTATAATATTTTATCACTCTATGTTGTTCCTAAACCATCTTCATTGTACACCAATATGTACTAATCTTTATCTAAGTGAGATTTAGATTTCTTGGTGTCAAAGGGGAGTTATCATTTTCCTTGCACTTGTTGAACACACCTCTCGATGTTGAGAAGGAGGGGCTAAATAAGAATACGGTAAAAATAAAACCTTTTCTTTCATGAAATCTTATCAATTATATTTATCCAACTAATTTCCAATGGAATATATTTCAATGACAACAAAAACATATGAACACCAAATTTTTAAATGGAAAACCCAATGTGGGAAAAATTGTGGTAAGAAGCACAATCACTATATGAAATAATATTTTACAAATATTTAGGCCATAGACCAAGAATTTGAATGTTGCTAAAGGAGACTTGTAGGCTATAGAACACTACCTTAGGGTAACAAACAAGGCTTTAAAATCGTTAGTTAGAGAATAAATTATTCACAGAAAGGTAAAATAAAAATGATCACAAAGAGTTATTCTGAATGAACTAACTTGAAGCACGCTCTCTATAATGCTAATTAAAATTCACTATTTATATGTATTTTATTGATTTCATCTCTTCTTGATAACACATTTACACCTTCACACTTCACAACATCTCATGTGCACCCATCCCCTTCACATTATAAAAACTCCAAAGAATGTCCATATTTATATATTAACTACAATACAAAATAACATGCAGAAAACAAAAAAAGAGTAGAAAACAAAAAAATAATTTATAGATTAGCTTCACAAAATAAATCTTAATAATAAAAACAATAAGAACTCATAATTCAAAAAAACCCAATAATTGACTTATAACTAGCCTCCAAAAACATTAACCAAAATTTAGAGAAATAATAACTTTGAAAATACAAATTCAAGTTCTTACTAAGAATTGAAAAAAATGAAAATTATCCCTTAAAGAGGAAAAAATTGTTCACCATGAAATACAACTAGAGAATTCATTAAATATTGAAAACTTCAACCAAGCCTATTTTCCTCTGACATAATATGGCTAGGAAGGAAATTCCTGCAAATTTTTTTGTAAATGAAAATCCAAAAATATTCTTGGACCAATGAATGTCACAACCATTGAACATCCTCATGCAAATACTAGAAACAAACAAAGTCTATACGACCCTCTAAACAAAGGCATCCATAAGAAAACTCCAAACCCCTTGACAAAGATAAGCTTGCTCATCCATGATGCCAACAGGAAGTCTGGAACCAACGACCTCCATGCACAAAACCTTAGCCACCCGAGTAACTAAAAAATACAGTAACAAACCAATGTGAGACTAGATCTGTATCAAAAATAATATTTCCCTTATGACCATCCAAAAAAAAAATGAAGCCAAAGCAAAACCCATTAAATCCATGAAAAAAAATAAACATAAATGATAATTATCATTAGGGTTTCAAATAACATAAGCCTTCACCTTATAATGTGAAAAGAGGCTTGAAATTCATAAAATTTCACTGGGATTCAAACCAACAGCTTCTTCAAATGCCTAACAAAGGTTAATGTGCTCGCAAAGTGAGCTAGATCTGTGGTGGATTCCTTGGTCAGCCCTGAGCTCAAGTCTTGTAGCCATGAGCGTTTATTCACATTTTTCATATATAGAATGTTTGTGTTCAAATGCAAATAGTGTTAGAGTTTCACTCTGCATACAAGGGAAAGATCTAA
The DNA here is from genome assembly GCA_027943335.1 of Chamaecyparis obtusa. Taxonomy (NCBI): domain Eukaryota; kingdom Viridiplantae; phylum Streptophyta; class Pinopsida; order Cupressales; family Cupressaceae; genus Chamaecyparis; species Chamaecyparis obtusa. The sequence goes on along the minus strand of BSBK01003679.1, from coordinate 154,023 downwards.
AAACATTTAAAGTGACGTTGATGGTAATGTTTAATTTTTTTCCTAATTAAAATTGTAGAATATTATTTTTCTCATTACTATTTTCTCTCATAACTAATAGAATCATAAATAAATAATATTATTGAACTCTCTTACATGTATGACAATTATCAAACTATACAATAGATTAAAATTACTGAAATCTGATCATTGCAATCGTTACGTGCCTCTAACAGAAACTAATAAATTACAAATACATCTCGTGCATACTCTTCTAAGAAAATCAACAAATAACAGTTGCACTGGTTCTACTTTTCTAACGAAAATCATAATCTTTATAGTAATTTATATAGTGGTTACATTTCGTTTAAAATTTCTCTAATAAATTATAAAATTAAATATGTAAGTCAAATTTTCCTCGACAAATCCGAAATCTCATATTTAATTCAACAATTTCTATTATATTTTGCTGACTACCGCAGTCGACGACTGACTTATCCGGGCTAATTCAAGAAACGAGCTTTCCATGTGCTTGGAATAGAAGACCGATTTTTTGACAGTCGACTTTTTTTTTTTCAACGTCGTTTCTCTTTAAAAATTCCAGTCCAACCTAAATGTGACCTAATACTCTCTTCTTAAAACATTTAATATCGAAAACCCTAAATATACTTGTTTTCTGGCTACTAATTTTAAAGCATTGCCTTAAGTTTGTTCACATTTCGTGTCAAAATTATTGTAAGTGACAGTCTACGTGCATCCCAATCTCTTTGGTATGAATCTGCAGCTTACAAGTTTGGAAAATTGGAGGGCCTCTTGGAAGTAACGTTTCTCTTTCGGGCAAATTTCCACCTTTGCATTTAGTTTTCCTTTTATTTCACCGAAGTGTTGAGGAAGTTCGTTCCATAATCCAAGTAACACTGCAGCGATGGTGGTAATTTGGGAAAAGGTCTGCTTAAGCCTGTTTCTGGTTTTTACAGTGTTTATTCAACTGAAAATTTATGGTGCTGAACTCGAGGGTGGAGATACTCTTTCTTTGGGCTCCTCGATTACTGGAAATCAGACAATAATTTCAAGGAACGGCACATTTGAATTGGGTTTCTTCAGCCCAAATGGTACCAATAACTGGTATATCGGCATCTGGTATGCCAATTTAATAGAAAAGACATTTGTTTGGGTGGCTAACGGGGAGACTACCGCGAGAAACAGATTTGGCGCTTTGATGCTGTCAAAAGAAGGTGATCTCGGACTGTTCGACGCAACGGGCGCATCTCTTTGGTCTGTCAATGTGACCAAGAAGCCTTCTCGGGCTGTGCTGTTAGATTCTGGCAATTTTGTAATGCTCAGTGATGACAACAAAATTGAAACTGTTTGGCAGAGTTTCGACTATCCCGTTGACACTGTGTTGCCCGGGATGATGTTCGGTGGACAGCGAAAGATAGTTTCTTGGAAAAACTCATTTGATCCTGCTCCCGGGCTTTTCTCCTATCAGTTGGATCCCCCTGGCGGCAAACAATTCGTGCTAAAATGGAACAATTCTGTACAGTATTGGGGAAGCGGAACTTGGGACGGCAATGTTTTCAGTCAAATTCCAGAAATGGCAAACAATGCCTTATACAATATGAGCGTTGAAAATACAAACTCTGGTTTTTATTTCACATATACATTGAGGGGTATGAAGAATGCGCTCTCACGTTACGTCCTAGCAAAGTCTGGAGGAATGCAAATGTATGTTCTGCTTGATGACTCTAAATGGAGCATGTTCTGGTCTCAACCAAGAGATCAATGTTCCGTATATGGTTTGTGCGGCGCTTATGGAACCTGCAATTCCAACAATCTTCAGTTCTGCAGCTGCGTGGAAGGCTTCACCCCAGCAGACATTCGTGCCAGGGATTCGCGAGAGTCCTGGTCTAGTGGCTGTGTTCGACAGAGTCCCTTAAACTGCAACCCCCAAAATGGCAGCACGGACAGATTCCTGGAGCCGAGCGTCACGTTGCATGATGATTCCGCTTGGTCATACCCTGCAACTACAAAGAAAGATTGCCAGAAAGCCTGCCTCCTCAACTGCTCCTGCACTGCGTTTGCTTTCAGTTCCTCTTCAGGACTCTGCCAAATCTGGTCAGGAGATTTGTTGAACATGCGTAACTCTCTTCCATCAAAAAGCAATTCAAATGTTTTTATTCGGGTAGCTGCCTCTGCACTTCGGAAGACCGAGAAATCGTCGTCTTTCAAACACATAACCACATTCTGTGTTGCTGCTCTCGCCGTTGCATTGGGTATATTTTCACTTTTGATGTGGCAGAAGCATCGGCAGAGGCGTCCAGATCCCTCAGATTCTTTTCTAAGAATGTTTAGTTACAAGGAGTTGAAGATTGCAACTAGGAATTTCAGGTCTAAGCTGGGGAGCGGAGGATTCGGCACGGTGTACAAAGGACACCTGATAGATGGTACACTTGTCGCCGTAAAAAAAATGGAGGATTCAAGACAAGATGAGAAGCAATTCCGAGCAGAAATCAGTTCTCTTGGAAACATACAACATGCAAATTTGGTCAGGCTTCGAGGGTTTTGTGCACAAGGATCAAAACGCTTACTGATTTATGATTACATGCCCAACGGCTCTCTGAATTCCTTTCTCTTCTCAAGTAATTCTAAAGGTAAACAGAAGGTACTTCACTGGAAGAACCGAATTGAGATTGTGCTAGGCATCGCAAGAGGATTACTTTATCTCCATGAAGAATGCAGAGATTGCATCATTCACTGCGATGTTAAACCAGAAAATATTCTTTTAGACAATAATTTTTCACCCAAGTTAGCAGATTTTGGATTGGCAAAGCTTGTAGGCAGAGATTTTAGCCGCGTCCTGACCACAATGAGAGGAACGAGAGGGTACTTGGCTCCAGAGTGGATCTCCGGTCTTCCAATCACTCCCAAGGTTGATGTGTACAGTTTTGGTATGACGCTCTTGGAAATCATTTCTGGTCGGAGAAATCTGGATCAAAATGTCCAAGATACCAGTTTGTATTATTTTCCATCGTGGGCTGCAACACAAATTTACAACGGCCACTTAATTAATATTGTGGAGGAGGGTATTACAGAGGAGAGGGACATTGAAGAGGTGAGAAGAGCAATTATTATAGGGTTGTTATGCATTGAAAAGGATGACGGAATGAGGCCAAGCATGGGGCAAGTGGTGCTGATGCTGGAAGGGAAAATGCAGACACAAATCACGCAGATCCAGTGCTCTGCGCTCATGGACAAGCAAGCAAACCAAAGCGGCACTAACACCAGCTGATATTATTTGATAGAATATTACAAGCGGGGAATATAATGGAGACGGGCTATTAAAGTGTAAAAGGTTAATTAATATGTAAATATAAATTTAACCATAATTGATATGTATATTTGAGTAGTGAGCTACAATTTTAAATATTAAAGTTAATTTCGTTTATGATTTTAATTTTTATGGCCCAGATATACTAGCTCACCTTAATCATAAACACAACACTCTTTGGTAGATTGTCATATATATATAACAATTTTAAGTAAAATATTTTACTGCAACCAAGACTTTAAATTTAACGAGCTATCTTTTTTGAAATTCCTTGTATTTAGATAAAGGTCTCAAGATGGACAATTCAGTTTTGGGCATTCCTAGAACAAAAAATCTAATTGATGAGAAATTGCATATGCCACAATCTTGGAACACTCTCGTTTACCCCACACTAAAAGACCTTGCCTAATATTTCAAAGAATTTTCAAAGTTTTTGTTTATCTCACTTTGTTTATGTAGAAAATACCACAAATCTATTTTCCTAAGAATTATTTTTCATGTTAATCCTTAGACCACAAGATAAGAGAGCATCAAGCTAATAGTTTGGTGTAATCTCGACCAAACATTTGATACTTTGGTATTAATCTTAAGGATGGAGAATGGACAATCATTAACAATGAGGTGCCAAATTCTTTATGAAGGGTTTATTCAAGCACATGATATCAAGTCACACCAATTTTTTTATTCGAAATACTAACTTGATAAAGTGTAAGTTGATGATGGGCCAAACCTATAGTGGCAATCAAACTATTCAAAAGGAGAGATATTGTAACATCATCTAAATAAGGCATTGACAAAATCTCAAACATATTTAAAGTCATACAAGTTCTAGCATTTCAACTATAGTTTACAAGATACTATTGTTTTTAGATTATCGTCAATTTTCACTTGTTAAAATTGCATATTTGAAGAGAGACATTTTTATTATTATTTTTTTAAACAAGTGTATGTCAATTTTATGGTATGGACCATAGTAAAATCCATTTATACATTATTATCAAATTCATCCTTAAAGATGTACCAAAATATTTCATGTGGCATTAAGCTTAAGCCACCTTTTGGCTAATCAAGATCACTCTTATGAGCTAGTTGATGTATATTCACTCTTTAATTGGTCACTAGAAATAGAAATAAGTCATAGCATAACATTATCTTATAATACCTTTGGAAATATTTAACTTTTACATTGCAATAAAATATTTGAGCCCAAATATTTTGGAATCTCATTATAGAAAATTGATATATTTTTGTGATTGTAATAAGGAAATTTTAGTACTAGTTGTTCCATCAAGTTATGAGTTTGTTTACTCGGTTGCATGGTTGAGTATTCCTTCATTGGACCCTTTCACTATCATTATATTATATAAAATTAGTACATGGTTGATATATGTGGCTATTATACAATAGTTTTACTGAAGAGGGAAGACAACTAAGAAGTGCATTACACACAATTTTATAAAGTTGATGTAGTATAAATTAGAAGGTTAATGTTTTATGTACTTTGTAGGATTTAAATGTCATATCTCTAGTAGAAAGGTGTTGGTTATGAATGAATCACCACATTGGGGAAACTGACAAGAAGATTGTATATATAATACAAACTATGAGGTTTATAGAAGTGATTACAAGTAGACTACTAACATATGGTAGTTTACACCAAATCCAAGATGCTACTGTATAGAGAACCTACCATTGCTAATATCACTGGAAGGATAGAAGAGATGCTTGATTGTGTCAAGGTGTGGTCAATATTATAAAGATCTAGATGGACAATTTTGAAGAGTACTATAGAACAAACCTAAACTCTACAAGTGAACAAAAAGTCAACCCTACTAGACATCCTATGTTTTCACCATCAACATAACTTGCCTTCTTTCTGGGAGAGTTTACACCTATTCTAATGGGTGATGTTATGCCAATAGATTTCATCGGAATGACATTGTTCTTGTTTTGTCGATGGAAAATATTTTTTATTTTGATATTGATGTAACTCATGTGATTGCTGGATGATTTTGGGCCCCTCTCGATAGGAAGTATTGTGCTGACATCTTCTATCAAGGTAACATTAATTTTATTTTGTCGAACAGGTAAATGTTGTTTGTTTCACCCCATGAAATTTAAACGGTCCACATTTCATTGTGCTCACACAATTAAATTTAAGATGCACAAAACTTTAAGTGCGTGGTGGAAAACATCAAGCATTTTCTATATTGTAGGTCATAGTTACCTTATTTACAAGAAGTTTAACTAGCAATAATCTCTTTCAAGATCAATGACTGATTTTTAATCGTGCTTGCGTGATTAAATATGAGATAGAGGAATAGTTAGGTATGCATGTGCGGGCAGTGGAAAATTTTATATGTTTTCACCATTAGTATAACTTAGGTCATAGATGTAAGATTTACAGCCCATCCCGATGGGCAATGTTATGCACATAACTTCTATTGGGCTAGTTCATTACTTTTTCTTTGCTGATGCATAAATTGGTGTTTGTTTCTAGCCCATGTAATTTCAATTATTTGATCTTGCATGATTAAATCTAAGATCTGTAAAATTTTAAGTGCACAACTGCTGATGTAAAAAATATCATGTATTTTCCATATTGTGGGTCCCAGTTACCGTATTTTCAACAAGTTTAAGAAGAGATAATCTTTTTTAAGATCAAAAACTCAATTTTAATCAAGGTAATATAGTGAATTTCTCTGGTAACTTTCCACGTGAGTTAACTGTCCCCACATGGTACCCGTAATGTGGTGACTTTCTCTGCACTAACTATGGCTAGTTCATGTCACTGCTATGACAAATGTATGCTTCACATAGTAATATTTAATGTTATATTTTAATGTCTCTTTCACATGCTATAAACTTTATTGTCTCCTTCGCAAGGTTATGTATACTGTCTCCTTCACACAGTTAGATCTTTCAGACAGTAATTAATGAATTAGATTGGATGGGTTTATTTGTTTTCCAGTGTAATTATAGTTTGGTGTACTTTTCTCTATGTCTGCCAATCGGTCAGAATGCCAGAACATCCATCCTTTGTTTCCCAGGATCCCATGAATGGTAATCCATGCTTTATGTCTTTTTATGTATGTATCTATGTATGTATGGTGTCAAAATTCTATATGACGGTGCATTCTATCGGGAGCATAGCCGCATCCAAAACAAAATGGGTTGTGATAGTCATAGAGCCATTTTAATATTTTTGGATCTACTACTACAATTTTTTTATATGGACTTGCACCAACAAGATATTCAGTAATTCATGAAAATGAGGTTGATTATCTTTCTCTCAATTCTTTCAAATGAACTTGCAAGGATTAGGTAGATGACATCAAAGAAAGGGCAACCATTTGAAAACAATAAAAAGATTTTGTAGTGTCATAAGATATTTAAAACCCAAGTAATTGATTTTGAATTTATTGATGGATTGATTTTTTTTAGAATCTGTTGTACAAGTCACCTCTCTATTGGTGATTGTAGTGCTTCCTCTAGTGTTTCTTTTGGTGAGTTAGGACTAACAAATGTGAATTTTTTAAGTTGGTGGCACTAGAGGATAAAGGAATTTCCATCATCTCAAGGTAGTCACATTCCAATATGGTGCTTTGCATGAGAAGTGAACATTCTTGGCCTTTTCTTTTTTCTTTTAGTTTATTATTTTTTATCAATGCTACACATTTTTTATGAATACATGTATTTTGGAGTTTGATTTTTTAAGATAGGTAAGGGGTTCGGTATATAGAGCTCATTATTAATGGTTTCTTAGAGAGTTCATGTGACTGTGATTCAAAATCATCACCCTTATGAGGGTTGGAGAAAACATGATAGGGCCCTATGTATGTGGAGCTCAATATGTATTATTGTAGAAAATAATCCAGTGTTTGGGATTTGACAGTTCAAGACTGAGAGCTCAAGAGTTCAGCTCATAGATGCAACTTTATGAGGGTTGATATTTTTAGTCATGAGATAGTGGGTTGTTTTAGGATGCCTCTACCCAATATATCTTAGTATAAACTCTAAACAATGATCTTATACAAGACTCTTGAATTTATTATACACTACTCAACTACCTACAAATAACAATTGCCTATGCATGTGGAAAAATACTTCTATTCTAATAAACTAGTCAGATGACTTTCAAATCATATACACCCTAATAGATCATTTATTACTATCTAATACACAATAATAGTATATCCCTAGGTACATTATAGGTAAGAGAACACTTAAAAAGGGTATAACATATGTAATACAAGCTATTAGATTATAATTTTTATACTATTGATATACAAAATCTACAAAATATAATGAAAAAAACATCTAGATTGAATGAGAAAAATTATCTTTTAAAACTTAAATATTTGTTTTGATACTATTATTATCATTATTTAAGTATTTATGTTAGAACCCAAAATATGAAGATAGAAGATACGAACCTCATATCCTTTCATAAGACACCTTTTACACCTAACAAATCATTATCCTAGAAACAATTTATAAATAATTCAAACTTATTATATACCCATTTTTACCCTAAAGGGGTTCTTATATGAAAGGCATTCACCAGAAAAAAATGCATCGAAGGTTGAAAGATTACTCCAGCCTTGCAAGACGATTGAAACAAATTGGATCATTGATTTCTGCTGTGCTGGTTTTTGTCATATTCACGCTTGTTCCATGTCGTATTCAGAGGCACGCCACATGGCAATACCAAGAAAGTGTGTAGAAAAAATGATTTGTATGTTTTTAATGACAACAATCAGGATTACATTCTAAAAATGCCTCCAAACTTAGCCACAACTAAGCGCAGGTAGCTGCTATAGATTATGCCATTTCTCGGTGCACTTGTTAAACTTTCTGCCAAATTTAAGCCAAGAATTCAAATTAGGACTTTCTCTCACCAATTCTACTTTGTAATAATATTAGCATTTAAAAAGAGTTATTAATGTTTAGATGGTATAGATATTTCTAATTTTGTTGTTTAAATATTTTTATGTACAATATTATTTTATTTACCAATTCTTAACTAGAAAATAATAAATTGGTTTTCAATTAATTAAAATTGATTTTTAAAATAGATTTGATTTCTATTAACACATGTTTAGAATTTAGAAACTGTGTCTGATTTTTAAAATAGATTTGATTTATATTAACACGGCTTTGGAATTTAGAAACCGTGTCTCGTGCACCTTGTGTTGGGGTCCAATTGCAACAAAATTGACTTGAAGTTTTATTGATTCTTTTTAATAAAAAAATTAGGAAAATATAATATCGAAATAATAAATAGATTTGGATTTTCTTAAGAGATTTAATGTTTTTGAAAGGATTACAGTAAATGTATTTTACGAAATTTAAATTATTATAGTGATATAAATTATTTAATTGTCATAAACTATTAAAATTTGGATATGTAAAATTTGTGTATTTTTTTTTGTCTTTGGCTTTTCATATGTCATATGATGTCCTTTGTACATAAATATTTTATTTTTATTTTTTATAGTTTTTTTTAACGATGGTTTACAACTTTGATCCAACAATTCATGTTTTATGGCTGAGATGTCTATTTTGGGAATAATTATTAATACTAAATATATTTTAGAATGTGAAAATTAAAATAAAATAATAAAAATAATAATAAAAGATTTTTTTTTCATTCTATTTTAATTTTTAGAGAGTCAAATAAAAAAATTAAAGTAAGAATTAAATTAGGTTAATCTATTATAAAATAAAATAATTAAATTATTATTTTTTATGTAATTATTATCTAATAATTGGTTTGATACATTAACCTAGGAATCTTGATAATCTTAATATTTAGTTTAAATTATACATAAGAGCTTATTGGAAATAAATAATATTTATGTATCTACTGTAATAAATTTAATTTAAAATTATTTATCTTATTAAAATTATATTTCGGGATACCCATTGCACATGAAGGTGCAATTACTAGTTTTTAAGAATATTGAATGAACACAAACAAAATAAAATTTACACGAGCGATGACACCAACAGGGTTTGCATTATAATCCCACTTGATCGTCCTCTTCATCACAAAGTTGATATAAACTTTTTTGATTCGAAATGTGAAACCTGGTCCACGTGGCTCCATCATGAAATCCCCAATCACCATACATAGGTTGTCTTAAACTTAGCAACAAATCTTTTGTCGAAACATTAGATTCATATATTTAAAGAAGGCAGTTGCCAACATTGGAAGAAGTCAAATTCGTTAGAGAACAGATTCCTCACCGACCCAACTGTTTAACCGGTAGTGGCTATGCAGTCATGAAAATACACAAAAATAGACATCATAGCACGGGGATTTCCTTAAAAAAAACTAAGTGTTCTTTTAGTATGATGTCTATTTTCGTGGTTACATAGTGGTTGCCTTGTTTTACCTCTTTTAAGGTTTTGTCATGGTCCACAAATGATTTTTTGGTTCTAGCTGCTCGAATGCTTTGTTTCTTACTATTTTAAAATAATGATTTTATTTGTGTGTTCAAAGAAAAATTTAACATATTCTTATATTTTAATGATATTAATAGTCATTTTTCAATTGTTTCTATTAGTGTGAGTTGGTCTCGTAGTAGAGAATTTATGTTTTTGATTTAGAGAGGTCATATGTTCAAATCCCACTATGTATGTCTCATTTAGACTCTCCATTTGTATTGTGCATTATATTTTTTGAAGTAATGTGAAGATCTATTCATTTCACTTCAAACTCATTCATTTAACATAGATTTTAAAAAATATAAATATCCTAATATATTAACTTACAATTTAGTATATAAATTTAATTGCCATTCAATTTTTTTTTAATGATGTTTTCTCATTTACAATTAATTTTCAAATACTAAAACATATTATATTTAAAAAAATATATAAAAACTAAATATATATATAAAAAATCAAAACTATATAATATACTAATTTTTTTATTGCGCCGAAGGCATTTCTTATATGAAATGCATTGGCCTGGGCTAAAGGATCGATGACCATCTAGCATGTCATACACATGCAAGATGATTGAAGTGATCTAAATCATCCGCAGAGCTTGAAAAAACTTGAATTTGTAAAATTTTTAGTGTGAAGCGACTGCAAAGGTATGAATTAACTCGCCAACAACCAGAGTTAGGTTTGCAGTTTATGAGACATGCATTGCTTCATTTCCATCCATTTTACTTTATGCAGGGATGAAAAATTCATCAGAAGTGACACGCACTGACGAATTTGTCAGAAGTGACAGGGTTTTCAAAATTACTGCAGTGGATGCTTTTATTTGCAATATTTGTTTTGATGAATGAGTGGTTGGGGGTGGCAATGTGGCCGCCTTTTATGCTTACCCGATTCAATCTACATGCCACTCAGAAAATGGTAGGGTTTCTTGACGACTCAAACTCTGGGAAAAGGGGCATGGCGACCACGCTCATAGCAATTTCATAGATTTGGAGAAGCCAAAGCTGCCACAAAATGGATTTCAAGCTACCAATATAGAGAGAGAAACATACAATAAATATTTAAAAATTTGAAATTAAATAAAACTCATTTCAACATTCTTTATTAGATATAATAAACATACATTAATCCCACTTATTTCAATCTCATATGAATGTTGGGGTAAACAAAAAAGGAAACTAAATAGAAAGTTCCAGGAAATGGAGGAAATGAACTGCTAGGGGATCGATAATAGAAATGGCTAACGAAAATGGAGGAAGGTAACTTGTTAAGTAAACAGAGTCCAATGATAACAAAAATGTGGAAAGAAACAGAGTAAAAGGAGAGGGAACTAATAAAGTGAGACGTTAGCGCTTACAGGGTGCTAGTTAAGCCCGGAAAGACAAAGCACATACATGTGGTTGTGGATTCATTCTAAGATATAAATGGATAACGGAGGAAACGAATTGCTACGAAATCAGAAATAGAAACAATTAACGTAAACTAATATAATAAAATACAATAGTCATTTAATCATGAGTTAAAACACATATATTAACACGCTTATATATTATTTTATTATAAGTAAATTATTTTAATTATTAAATGTTATCAGGTAATCATTAATATTTTAGTAAATTAGTAATTAATATTTTTATAATCATGAAATCTTATTAATTATTAAATGAAAATATTATATGGATTAATTCATGTTGGGTTATTAGTAAATTAATAATTAAATAAAATAAATAACCTGTCCAATTTTGAAATCGTAATTCAATTTATAACTTAAATTATTATGAAATCTTATTATAAGTATTTAAATTACTACCCTATCGATATATATAGTTTATCTATAAATTTCACAGCATTTGCTATCATTATTAATATATTAATATATTAACATATAATATTAAATATTTTAACAAATATTAACTTATAATAATTGAAATTTATATAATTATCATACGTTTATTATAATAATATAATTATAGAAATGGATTCAGTTTAACAATCTTTAATTAAATTAATTTCAATTATGATGCCTTTAAAATTTGGTATATAATGCATTTGTTAATTTAGGAACAATATTATTTATTTTAATGGACATTATTTCAATATAATTATTCATGGCATTAAAATCTAACATAATAATCATAAGAATAATGTAGTTGTATCATTTTTATTAGGAAAATGTTAATTAGCTATATTATAGGTAAAAAAAGGTCTGCATTTTAATTATTTCTATAAGATTAGATTTAAAAATATATCAAAACTAACATCATGAGCAACACTTACTCATCCATATAGCTCTCTTTGAAGTGTAAAAATGTTAAACAATAAGATTTTAGAATTGCTAATGTTTCCTAATATCATATGATAAGTATAATTCATATTTTATGTTTGATTTATTTCAATCTATATATTATTATTTAGATTTCAAATTATTTAAAATACTTTAAAAAATTTTAAAAATAATATATTTCAATTATTATATATTATATTTAATATATAGTAAGTCTTTTTTTTTAAAATATTACAATAAGAAATGTATAATAGTCATATCATTATAATTTTAATATTATGTATTATATATCCATTTATATTTATTATTTATTTTATATCTAAATAACTAATCTTCTTCATGTTGGGTATTATAATAATTATATTATATAATATATTATTCAATTTAATCAAATATATTTTCAATTATAATATTATTTTAAATTAAAAAATATAAAATTAGAAGAGAAAATTAGAGTATTCTCTCCTTTGATGAGTATATAATTTGATAATGAACTTCTTATTCTCAATCATATCATTGATATTTTTTTGGTAAGGAAACAAAAATAGAATATATTTTAAATCTAATAAAAAAATAAAAAATAACCACATTTGAAACATATAAATCGAAGAAAAAAAGAAACTTAACATTTATTCCGCGTACAAATTGCATACCAAGTTGCAATTACTAGTTATTATATTATTAGAAACACTTATTTACAACCATATAACAATTAAATTTATACTAAATTATTTAAACCATGTCAAACATGACTACTGGTAGATATATGTTGGATTTGGATGAAAGGGATGCGATTGCGTAAGAGTCATGGAACGTGCAAGACTTGGGTACGAAATAGATAAGACTTCATATATTAATTCCTCTCGATGACTTCACCATATCCGTCAGTTCCTCTCCTCTCCCTCCACCATGACCAACTTTTGCACATACGACTGGACTTGTTTCTCTCAAATTTTCATGCGAGTGGAGATTTGGTGGATGACAGGTATATCCAAATCTTTTTGAGGTCTAACGTTAATGTCACCAATCATCTTCAATTCTTTTTGAGGTCCACCGTTAATATGACCATTCATTAATAAGCTCTTTTGTTATATTTATTTTTAATAATGTTAAATACAGTTTTGCCTGAGCATTTCTGTTGTACTTCAGTGCTTGAGGGAGGTTTGTAACATACCCAACACTTCAATGATGGACAAAATCAAGGAAAAGTTCTACTTAATCCTACAACAGAAAAGTTATGGTGCTGCAGTTGAAGGTGGAGATACTCTTTCGTTGGGCACCATGATTACTAGAAATCAGACAATAATTTTGAAGAATGGCACATTTGAATTGGGGTTTTTCAGCCCAAATGGTACCAATTGTAGAAATTAAAGAGTAGCAATCACAATGAAAGAGATAACAACAAAACAAAATACAAGATCAAATAAATGAAAATACTGAACAGAACAGAGCATACTCTATTTTGCAACAACAAAACTTCCAATTATTGCAGCATGCTTCTTGTATACAAATTACATTTTAGCAAGCAGCTTTATTCAAGCTTAACAAAAATAAACTAACCTTATCTTCTAATTAACAATCTACTGTAGAATCTACCAATGTTGAGTGCTTGTAAAAACAACATTAATTCCTTATTTTAAAGCAGTGTAAAATAGAACTAATAGATTGCTGGAGGCAAGTCTAAAATAGAACTAATAGTTTGTTAGAGGCGATGATATCAGCATCATTATCCTTCATACTCCCCCTTGATGCTGAGAGGACTCACAATTTCATCTCTGAGAGCCACAAATTGATCTTTTGTAACAACCTTCGTGAAGATATCTGCAATTTGATCCTTTGTGTTAACATACTTCAATTCAACTGCTTTCTTCTGTACCAAATCTCTAATGAAGTGTTGTTTCAAATCAAAGTGTTTGGTCCTACTGTGATGAACTGGGTTCTTGGCCAATTTAATAGCACTTATGTTGTCACAAAAAATTATAGTAGGCTGAACTTGTACCTCTCCAATTTCTTCAAGAAGCTTTCTAAGCCATAAAGCTTGTGTGCCAGTTGAAGTGATTGCAACATATTCCGCTTCTATAGAAGAGAGAGCAACCATACTTCGCTTCTTTGAACTCCATGTGATTAAACCAGAGCCCAAAGAAAAACAATTACTAGATGTAGATTTCCTATCATCCAAACTACCTCCCCAATCGGAATCACTAAAGCCAACAAGCTCAAATTTTTTAGAAGAATAGTGAATTCCAAAATCGAGAGTGTTTTTCACATACCTCAAAATTCTCTTGGCTGCCTTCATATGTTCTTCTAATGGCTTTGTCATATACTTTGGGACCAATGAAACTGAATAAGCAATATCAGGTCTTGTGTGAGTTAGAAACATCAAATTTCCAACAATGCTTCTGTATGATGTCTCATCAACAATTTCAGCACCATCATCTCTACACAATGTAACTCCATGAGCAATTGGAGTAGAAAGAGGTTTACAATCAGCCATATCAAATTTTTTTAGTATATCCTTTGCATACTTTGTTTGACAAACAAAAATTTTATTTTCACGTTGATAAACCTCCATTCCCAAAAAATACTTCATGAGACCCAAATCTTTCATCTCAAATTCATTCATCATAGAAACTTTGAATTCCTCTTTCATCTTAGAACAACTACCCATATATAACAAATCATCAACATACAAACTCACAATGATAATATCATTAGCTTCTTGCTTGTAATAAAGGGTAGGTTCACTCTTACTTTTTTGAAAGCCATTCTGCTGAAAATATCCATCAATCTTTGCATACCATGCACATGGTGCTTGCTTGAGGCCATACAAAGCCTTCTTTAGGTTATAGACATGATCTTCTTTGCCTTGAACTTCAAAACCTTGTGACTGTCCCACATATACTTCTTCTTCTAAGTACCCATTCAAGAAGGCACTTTTCACATCCATGTGATGAATAGTCCATTTCTTTTGAGCTACAAGAGAGATTAGCATTCTAATAGTTTCTTGTCTTGCTATAGGTGCAAAAGTTTCTTCATAATCAATGCCATACCTTTGAGTGAAACCTTTAGCAACCAATCTTTCCTTGTATCTTTCTACACTCCCATCACTATTATACTTGACCTTATAGACCCATTTCATGCCAATCTTCTTTTTCTCATGTGGAAGCTCTACAAGCTCCCAAGTCTCATTCCTATCAATGGAATCCATCTCTTCATTCATTGCTTGCATCCAAACCTCATTAGTACATGCATCTTCAAAACATGATGGCTAAAAATCAGCTTTAGCAAGTAATGCAAAATTTACTGTCTCACCTATTGGATCCTCTTCATGTGCTTGATTTTGACACTTTTGATAAATATCACTTAATCTTCTTACCTTTCTTGTATTACTTGGGCTTGAGGATGGACTTCCACTTGGAATTGAAGAGGGGCTACTTGGTGGACTTGGAGATCTTATAATAGATTCATTAGCTGGTATATCGGTATCTCTGTTATATTGGCATACCAGATACCGATATACCGATATTTTAGGTCTAAGCTGGGGAGTGGAGGATTCGGCATGGTGTACAAAGGACGGCTAATAGATGGTACACTTGTAGTTGTAAAGAAAATGGAGGGTTCAATACAAGATGAGAAGCTATTCCTAGTAGAAATCAGTTCTCTTGGAAAGATACAACATGCCAATTTGATTAGGCTTTGATGGTTTTGTGCAAAAGGATCGAGAAGGATTCTAATTTATGATTTCATGTCTAACGGCTCTCTAAATTCCTTACTCTTCTCAAGTAAATCCAAGGTAAACAAAAGGTACTCGACTGGAAGACCCGATTTGAGATTGCGTTAGGTACTGAAAGAGGACTACTTTATCTCCATGAAGAATGCAGAGATTGCATCATTCACTGTGATGTTAAGCCTGAAAATATTCTTCTAGACAATGATTTTTCACCCAAGCTAGCAGATTTTGGATTGACAAAGCTTGTGGGTAGAGATTTCAGTTGTGTACTAACCACAACAAGAGGAACAAGAGGATACTTGGCTCCAGAGTGGATCTCTTTCCCATTACTCCCAAGGTTGATGTGTACAGTTTTGGTATAATGCTCTTGGAAATCATTTCTGACCGAAGAAATTTGGATTTAAATGTTCAAGAGTCAAGTAAGTATTACTTTCCTCCATGGGCTGCAACTCAAATTTACAATGGCCATGCAATTAATATTGTGGAGGAGGGATTTGCATAGGAGGGAGATATTGAAGAGGTAAGAAGAGCAAGTATTGTAGGGTTGTTATGCATTGCAAAGGATGAGAGAGTGAGGCCAAGCATGGGGCAAGTGGTGGTAATGCTAGAAGGGAAGATGCAACCAAAAATTTCACAGATCCAGTGCTATGCATTGAGGGACAAACAAGAAGACTGAACCAACACTGGTAGCGGTAGCGATAGCTGATGTCACTAGATTTTAATAGTTGTCGAAGATGCCAAAATTAAAAATGGAGTTTTTTATGTACATGGATTGATGCTGCCACTCTAGGTGTCTCTGGACGTAATTATGGAAAATTATTTATCTTCCATTTTTATCGTATGTTTTAGATTTTAATAGTTGTAGAAGATTGCAAAAATTAAACATTGAGTATTTTATGTTCAGATTGTTGCCACCACTATAGACGCCTTGTCATAATTTTGTTTAGCATATGTCCCACGAAATGTACAGTGTTTTCAGATTTTCATCTATTAAGTATATTATTGATTGAAAAATATATAAGATTGTAATGATAATAGATAGTATGGTTTTTCTATAGATCATGGATTATTTTATAAAATCTTAAATGGTAACAATTATGTATATTTTTTATATTTGATGTTTTTATATAGTCAATTTTGGAAGATGTTGCAATTCTAGAAGATACAAATCCTAAAAATGATTTCTGGAATATGGGCTGACCCTTTTGGTTCACTCGAAAGATGACTGAGAAGATGCATAAGGAATTTTAATTCTTTATTTTAAATTCTTTGAATATGGTGTCTATATGACTGTATATATACCATACTCAAATTGAGTACAATTGGATATAATAATAGGATATCTGAGTGTTCAACATCTCAATTTCAACTCCCATTGGTGGAGTAAATTAGACCTACCAAATCAAATGGAGAAATCCTTTGTAACTACATACACAATTTCAATATTAAGTGTATATTTAATATGTATATAATAGTCTAAGTGCATACTAAAATCCCATTGAGTACAACATCATACATGAAAAAACATAACCTACATAATGTTAGACGAGTAATGAAGATATACCACAATAGTATCAATATATGATAGTCCAACATCTCAAAATATATACACTCCAAATCTCAATATAACACCTCAAAGATAGGAATAGGAAAGCATTATACAAGGAGATACAATTATTAACAAGAAAATATGCTTGGTAGTGGCCCTCGCTTTGGGTACCCAGACAAACCACTTTGCCGAGGCTTATGTGGCCTATATTGGGTTAATAATAGCTAAGGATAGGGGATTTGCAAAGGTATGGTTAGAGAGCCATTCTCTAAATATTACTAATTGCATTATTAGTAAAGAATCTCCTAGCTAAACAATTAAATCCTTGACTGAAGACAACATCCATATGCAAGTAATATGTTTTATGAGTACATAAGATCACCCATGTGTATTGAGAGGGTAATAATGTGGTCAATAGGTTAGAAAATCTAGTGGTTAAATATCGACATATGAGAAATTGGGATATTAATGACAATATGCCAGTTGAGATTCAAATGCTTCTTCAAAATTATTTCGAGAACTGCTAATTTGAATGTCATTTTGGAAATGATGTTTTTATACGTGTGAAATTAAGTATTGATAAGGCTCTTCTTTATTATATGATGTGTTTGGGGTTCCTGGTTTTCTTGAGCCTAGTTTTGAGCATTAGGTACCCTCCTTTTCTATTTGTGGGCTATTCACATTTCACTAGAAAAATGGGGGCCAATAGAAAAAGACTCAAGCCCAATGTTTATGATAAATGTAAAAGAGCATATACTAAATTGATGTTTATTAACTCATTCCTATACAATTAAATATGCTATATAAGTAGTTATTGTAACTATATAACTGCATAAATAGAGCAATAGTCTTATTAATTAATACTAACTCTAAAGCTAAGCTAACCTATTTAATGTAATACTCCAATATTTTCCCCCTTATTACATTAATCCGAACAAGAGTGGAAGTTGCAAGGTTTTTAAACCCAAACCTCTAGGGAATTTGATGAAACACCTTCACCAATCCTCCTTGTTCATTCAAGGAACACCGAATTGACTGCACCAATGGATCTCTTGACCATGCTCACTCAAGAAACACCGAACAGTCTGCATTAGTGAATCTCTTGAGCATGAAAATTGAAGTTGTCTACACAACATGAGTGTTCCCACCTCCCCTGCACAATGAGACATATTTTCTCTGAAATTCTACATCTCCTTTGAGTGTGTCTAATGCCTCCTCTAATGCTATACACAAAACTCCTTTCCTCCAAAAGTACACATCTCCTCTGAGTGTGTCTAATGCCACCTCAAGTCTTTTGGAAATAATCACCATCGATATGCCTGCACATGAGAAGCCTTTCCTCCGAAATTCCACATCTCTTTTCAGTGTTTCTAACGCCTCCTTAAGTCATATTCAAATCCTGCCCCCCTCACTCCTTGAAGGGACAATCATGTTGCAAAGCCCCCTCTTCTTTTTAGGGAAAAAATAAGTCAAGCCCCCTCTTCTCTTAAGGGACTAATCTTCCATGCCCCGAATTTTCAAGGACACAAATAGATTGCTTCTCACGTAATGAATCATCCCTAATCAAGAAGCTATCTTATGATGATGGAAAACCTCCTTCCTTTGTTGCCTCCAGCCTCATATTAGACTTTTAATATTTTCTAATTAGTTGTAGAATCCAAATCTCTATAAGTTTTGTTTGGTGTAAAGTAAATAACATTGAGAAAAGAATCATATAATTTACTGAACCTCAACCTTCTAAATAATCCCATATATTATTCAGAATACTACGTTGAACACAAACACTTCTGTATATCACACTTCCCAATATTTTATAAATTTTTTTTGAAGTGATAACACACCCTTCAATGAAATCTTCCTTGTAAATACTTAGACTTGCTCATTCCTGAATTGTTCTTCTATTCAAAACCGAGCACCACCCTTGTTTCCTCTTTGCATCACAATGATTTGGCTTATGCAGTTACACATAAAACTCTACACATCTTGGTATTGATGATATGTAGATAATCTATTAAATTTATAACAACACACAATCACCTGATTAAATGGTTTGAAGAATTACAACAAAGACATAATGACTATGCGATAACATAACTCACCCTTTCATCACCACACTATTTTCATAACTATCTTCAATGTCTTTGATCTGTTTCTTCACATTGTGAATGGTCACTTCTTAACACAGAGTTGCAGTGGATGCCTCGTGCTTGTAGTTTTCTTGTAATTTTACTATTGTTACTGCTTCCCTGATTTTATAATTCTCTTTAAACTATTGGTATCTCCTTCCGCTTCATATACTACTGCCAAATCTTCAATCCAAAAACCACAAATGTCCACCAACCGTGCAGTGTAGCACCTATCACCGCCCAGGCCACAATAATAAACATGCACACAAAAGAAAATGTACCATACTCCACATAAAAAACAATTTGTTAAGAAGAAATGGACATTCACCGACGAGTTACATTTGCATGACTAATTAAATAAGATTGGCCAATTCAAGTGGAGGAAATCCTAAGAGTTTTTCAATGCCTAGTTACAGATCTCTGCAACATTAGCAGTAATCTCTAATCACAAGTAACCCAAAATGCATCATAGATTTTCCTTGTCAGCATAGATAATCGTGAGCATTCATTACGTATCTGTGCTTAATGCCAATGGATACATCTTCAACTTATTCTCAGCACGACCTCCTCATAGACTATATAAAAACTGATCAACTGGAAATTAATGAATAGATTCAAAGTCTCCCATAGTCATCTCTTCCATCGTGCACTTTACATCCGATGGACACAAGAATGGTTTTTTCTCTAATACCAAATAAAAGAGAATATAATGAATTTATGTTTATTAATTCATTCAAATACAATTAAATAGGATATATAAGTAGTTTTTGTAGCTGTATAACCATAGAAACAAGGTGGTAGTCTTATTAATTAATACTAACTCTAAAGCTAAACCAACCTAGTTAATGTTATACTCCAACAAAATGGATGGACATTCATTTGGTTTGGAGTGATCTCTTTGCCTAAGCTCTTAATGGTTACATGGAAAGACTTCATGGAGTGGATTCTTAGGTAAGAAAATTATTTTTTGAAGGATGAAATGAGGGCATTTAAAATTTTATGGTTTAGAGCAAGAAATTAATGATGGTTTAATTTCCAAGGTTTCTAATACACTGGTGGAGGGAAGGAAGTTGTACAGAGATAGAAAATATGTGAATGAAGTGATGGAAATCTTCTTTAGCTTGGAGAAAGAGATAAAGTGAAGAGGAATACTGATGGGGGATATAATAGAACTTCCTTCAAATCCCCATGGGCAATGTGGCTAAGGTGATTATGTGGTATGTAACCCTAGATGACAAGTTTTACAATATATTCACTTACTACTTTGTGATCCTTAACCAATTTAGGCACAATAAATGCATCTTTATTCTTTTTTATTTATTTTCTTCTATGTTTCATAATCTTCAAGCCCATGCTAAGAACTATGCATCCCCAATCCTTTATGAGAGTCTAATTTTAATCATAATGGACCACACTAGGGATTTGAAAATTTATCCTCCTAAAATGGACATTGAATTTAAAAAGAATGTTAAGGTTCATAATTGGGATACGTCTTTTGAACAAGAGGAAGGTTCTTCTGAAGATGAAGAGTTATTTCATTTGTATAATCGAAAACACCCTTTGACTACATCGTCTTCCCAAAAGATAATTGTTCCTACCAATGATGATGAATTGG
The DNA here is from genome assembly GCA_027943335.1 of Chamaecyparis obtusa. Classification (NCBI taxonomy): domain Eukaryota; kingdom Viridiplantae; phylum Streptophyta; class Pinopsida; order Cupressales; family Cupressaceae; genus Chamaecyparis; species Chamaecyparis obtusa. Next base: position 132,953 of record BSBK01003679.1, on the reverse strand, counting down.
ACTAGACCCCCTTAGATGGGTTTGTTCTTGACTATTTGGATCCTAGTGTTATTGACAAGGGGAAAGGTAAAGCTAAGTTATTTACTTCTAGTAAAGGAAAAGATAAGTGGTGCAGGAGCACCTAGGGTCTTTAGCTACCCTAGCTTAGTTTTCTTGGCTTGTAGTGACCTTAGCCAAGTCACTGTCTAATAAGGACTATGCAGAGTCCCTAGTGTGTGTGTGATGAGATCAACTAGTTCTAGGAAGGTTGGTAGAAGTTCTAACAAAGGCTTCACTAGGCTTGTGGATTCTTAGGAGCTTTGGTCTAGTTTCTAATCTACCATGTCAGTCAGTCAAAGACTAGGTTGACTATATAAAATAAAGAAATAACATGAGAAAATGGTCTTAGAAGTGTGTGATCAACCTTTTAGGTCATTTAGGACTCATTGGTATGGTTTAGGTAAAGTTGTGAACAAAGTTGTCATGACAACATTTTGCCAAATTGCCTCTCGAATGCCGTAGTTAGGGATCTTCCTAACTAGTTTAGCTCAATTCCCATACACTTTTTAAGGGATTTTATGACAAAGGGACAAGGTTTTCATTTTGGTAATATTTTGTTTAGAGTAAATTAATTACAGGTATGCTCTATAAGACTATGACAGTGCTAAGAGCTCGGTTATCCCTAACCTATGGATTAAACCTGAGCCTAGCTTTGCATGTAGTAAATCTACATTGTACATAATTTATTTCATGTGTTTGGTTTGGTAGCTAGGTTGTTTCCTTTACTTGTTTTTAAATTTATCCTTTGATACCAGTTTACTAGTTCATCCAGAGTTGAGAGAAAACAAATAGCTCTAGCATGAGATTCCATGGTGGGAACTGTACCACCCTCTAGAATATGCTAGAGCATAGTGTATATATTGTATATATGGATTTTTGTGGTCAGATATGCGAGAGAGATATTTTATTGACCAAGCCCTAGGCCAGCCAAAGGAAGCCCAACTAGAGGATCTTGATTGTGATCAGGAAAGGATAGAAGGCTCGGGGATTGAAAGGATCAATCCAAGAAAAGAGAAGTGAGGGATATGTGTCAAAGACTCAATCCTAAGAAGGAGAGACTATGAGCAATTTGATAGAGGGTGTAAAAGCCAATTCTTCACTCTAAGCCAGAATAAGCCAATTAGGCCTAGAAAGTAGGCATGGTTATAGGAAGTACTGTAGGGATGTCTTGAGGACCCAAAACCTAGAAAATCTTCAAGGAATTTGAAAAGGGTATCAGGATATCTAGTTTGTTCTGCAACTTGTGTGGAGAGTGTAGAGGATAAAATATGGATGGGGTCCTAGAACAATGGTTTGCACATAAAAGAGACCCCAAAACCAATATTTTACACTTACATTTGAATTGTATTGATATGGAAAGTAAATGTAGATGACTAATGTTGAAATGAATAAATGAAAGTGCTTACCTTCGAAAAAGAACCTGCTGAAAACCCTGTCAAATAGTCTCAGAAACTATTGATTTCTAGGGTCTTCAAACAAATTGCGAGATCTACAAAACCCAAAAATCTTTTCCAATTCTAAGGGAGGTCATCTTTGACCCTCATAAAAGGTCAAATGCTACATTTTTATTCTAAAGGTCAACTTTGACTTTGTTCGTAGATCTCGAAAGTTCGCCGCAAAGGGTATTCAAATCTAAGCTCAAATCTGCAATTTCGCACCTGTACCTGCAAGAAAAATGCTTTTTTTTTTTTTTTGGGGATGTTTGCCTTGGTCAAACCCCAGTTTGGAATCAGCCTTAATATTAAAATTGAAATGGAGAATGCTAGCAAGTAGTAGAAGTAGATCTAACAATGAAGCTATGACATTCAATATATATGCAATTGTATTTGAAATGTAATCAAATATGTTAATATGAAAGCTTGAACATAACATTAACAAATGTAAATCAAACCTCCATGATTGTATGCTTGGAATCCACTTTGAGGGAAGAATAAATGGATCTTGAAGATGAATTGAAGGATCTTGAAGGAAGATCACACCACCATGATGGCAAGATCTAGGGTTTGAATGATGAACCTTGCATGCTTGAACCAAATCCCTTCAAAGGCTTGAATGCTTGAATCATTGATCTTCAATGGAGAACTTGGATGGAGAAGAGGACTTGAATGCTTGAATGGATGCTTTCTTGATCACCTTGAGAGCTTGAAAGAGGAGATTGCAAAACTTGATGCCTTGCTCATGAAATTAATTGGAAACTTGATGGAGAAAATGAGAGAGGAAGGCCTCCTTTTATAGTGATCTAGGGCACAATCCTCTAGAGGTTCCACCTTGGAGAATTAAATCCCAATTAGGTCCTAACCTTTAGAAATATACCTAGATTAAATGCAATTTAAAGATTTACCATTCCAAAATCCGAAATGGTTGACCCGAAGTTGAGAAAACAAATATCCCTGAAACTCGACACCCAAAAATCAAGGAAATTTGAAATCTGGACAGGGGTTCAAGGAAAAACTCAAATCTAACCAGATCAGGGTTGAGGTTGATCCTGACTAGGTCAGGGTCAAGGTTGACTTTTACCTTGTGGTAAAAAACCTCCAGATCCTGACCCAGAATGCTAGGAAATGCAGATATGGAGTGAAAATTAGGTGCAGAGTAAAGCATAATAGGGGGAACAACAAGATATATGCAAAGACCTGATCAAGGCATTTAACATGACCCTAGACCACTTACTCAAAGGGCTAAACACTCTTATCATGGAAGTGCTTCTATTTTAAGATGATACATTAAGCCCTCACTTTAGCAAGAGTATGGACTCGATGCAAACTCTTGGTAAAGGAAAAGAAAGAGGAGATCCAAGTGGCTTCACAAAGAGATAAAATAACACTTAGCTAAGGGCACAAGCCCCTAGACTAAGGATTCTAACTCAACATACATGCACGGGGGTGCCAAAAGAACAAGGGTTAGTACAAACAACCCATATTAATTAGCATAATAAACCTTGCTAAGAAATATTTCTCATACTAATATCATATTTGGAAAGATATCATAAAAGCATAAATGATTACATAAGAAAGACGAGAAAAACTATAAATAACATAGCTTCATGATCCAATCCTACTAGCATGAAAGTGAAAAGAGAGAAAGGGAAAAGAGTGATTACCTCACCTAGTAAGATGCCCACCTTACCATCAATCACCCTAGAGAGAGAGCCCAACAGGTTCACCCATAAACTGTGCTTGTAATTGTAATGCATCTTCTGACGGCTTCTAGAATACCCATAGATCCACCTTCTTGTATTACTATGAATATGAAATGCGTGCCTCCTCAGGATTTAGCAATTTATGTGCGTTAACTTTGGAAGATTTAGCATATGAATGCGTGTCTTTTTAGGATTTGGCAACTTATGTGTGTTACCTTCCAAGATTTAGCATATTGAAATTTTTTGAAAAATGCGTGTTTCCTCAGGATTTAACAACTTATGTGTGTTACCTTTGGAAGATTTTGCATATGAATGTGTATTTTTTTAGGAATTAGGAACTTATGTGCATTACCTTCCAAGATTTAGCATGTTTGAAATTGAAAATGCGTGTCTCTTTAGGATTTAGCAACTTATGTGCGTTACCTTCTAAGATTTAGCATACAAATAAATTAAAAACTATAGTACAAGGGAGACCCTATATATGCCCCCCTCCTTAATATGGAAAAAACATACTATTTTGACATGTTAAGGAAAGAAAATAACAAGGATAAAGCCTTTCTTCAGCATCAAGACAATATCCATAGACAACACCCAGTCCAAGCCAAGAAGGTCATAGCTCCTATGAGGCCATGGAAGGGACACATGTAAAGAGATATCATGCAAGAAGTGAAAAGAAAGTAACCCTTATGAGGGATAGCACACTATTCAGTTTCCAAGGTGAGAGATATATCAACCATGGAAACCCAATGTCAAACAACAAAAGAGGTTGTTATCAAGGACATAGATCCTCAATGCAAACCAAAATTTTCATGTATGATTGGATATCACATAATAGATAGATACTGCTTAACCAAGGAAAGAGGTGAATCTCGGAAAGACAGAAAAGAAGGAGATGGCATCCTTGCCCCCCAAGTGTAGGAACAAAGATGGAAGAGGATACCTACTTCAGAATTCAAGGAGATATCCTATTTAGCAACAATGTATACCATATTCTTTGCGAGGGATATTGACCCCTACATCCAAGAATATAGATAATCATGAAAAGGATATATCACTCATGGAAAAGGATCCTCAATGAAAGAGATCTTATCAACAAGACCCCAACCAAAGAGGAGTGCTTTAGATAAAATATCAAATTTCAAAGATAAATCAAGCGGGAACAAAGATTCAATCATCAAGCCCCCTGCAATCAAGAGGAAAATGAATCTTTGGAATGAGGGAAACAACTCCAACACCAAAGCAAGGGTGAGAGTTTATAAAGAACATAATTTACAACATAGAGAAGAAGTGACGACTTAGGACAACAACTTCTCATATAAGAAGGTTATCCATAGTCAAAACATCTATCGATATGATGAAATAATATTGCAATATAAAAAAATACCACTTAAGCTAAGGAAAGTGGTTCCCTAGATAAAGAGAAAGAAGGGAGAACCTTGCCCCCTAGGGATGAAAGGCAAGGGATACCTTTTCTAAACACTTGTCCTAGAAAAGATATCTTGAATAATAGAAGAGAGCAATGGATGAAAAGCTATCATAATACAAACCATCGAAATAAATGAAAGAATAACCAATTAAGCTCAAAGTAGGAACATAATGGATTCTAAAAGACAAGAAGAAATATATCTCTTGCCCCCAATTTAGAGGGGAAAAGATCTATGTTATATTAGAGTGAGGGGTAAAATTATGAATAAATCTCAAAGGAGAAGTTTATTTTCTTTTATGTTTATGGATCGGATAATAAGGAGAAGCTATTTTGAAGAATCTTTGCACATCTACATCATGAACCATAGTTTGAACCTCAACATAAGTGTGGGTAGAACTAGGAATAACAGATGGAGAATTAGGAATCAGATTAGGAAAGATAGGATTAGGATTAGGAAGATTAGGAACACTAGTAAAAGTGTAGGAAGTGATATGAATGGAAGACACAACTAGAGGAACACTTGGAACCACATTTGGAAAAGGGTTTGAATAGATATAAGTCATGCTATGGTAAGAAGGCTGTGAGGTAGGATCTTGATTTCCCATAAGATCACCACTAAGAGGAAGAGCATTAAGGGAATTCATGTCTTTCCTAGCTAATGCCTCATCAAAGGAAGAAATCCTAAATTGAGGTGAAGGATCTATAATGTCATCTTCTTTCGCATAAGGTGAGTGTGTTTTAGAGAATATGTCATCCTTTTGTATAAAAAATTCTTCACAAGGAGGGGATAAATGAATGTGTTTATCCAAGGGTTTATCCCAAAAATTAGAATTATCCACAATGGTTTCATGAGGAAGAGAGTAATCAACATCCAAATCCAAAGGTTCATCCCAAATAGGAGTATTATCCACAATGGCTTCATGAGGAAAAGAGAAATCAACATCTAAATCCAAAGGTTCATCCCAAATAGGAGGATTATCCATAATGGTTTCATGTGGATGAGAGTAATCAACATCTAAATCCAAAGGTTCATCCCAAATTGGAGGATTATCCATAATGGTTTCATGAGGAAGAGAGTAATCAACATCCAAATCCAAAGGTTCATCCCGAATAGGAGCATTATCATCCCTATCCATAAAGCGCATTGTAGGAGTGTCATAAGTCCTTGAAGCTTGATCCCTAAAGGGGAAATAATGTAAATTGTATTGCAAAATAAGCTCATAGAAAAGGCATATATTAGGAGAAGAATTAACATCAATCCATAACTCATCTTTGTAACGGTCAATTGAAGAGGTTGTGGAGGAAGATGAAATAGGAATAGGATCATTGGAGATCTCATTCAAACAATTTTCATCTTCACTTCCATGTACCTCGTTAAGGTATCTATCATGTTGAACAACAAAAGCCTCATCAAAGTACTCAAAACAAGAATCATACATGTTGAATACTAAAAGCATTAAAATGTAAATGTTTTTGTATTTTTAAAGGAATTTTGCAATTTTTTTTGGATTTTTGAAATGTAAATGCAAGAGCATAAAAGAAATCTAATCTTAAGGAAAGAAAACAAATGATCTAACACCAAAAAGAAAGAGAGCAAGTATGTCGGGTTCACCAAAATGTAGAGGATAAAATATGGATGGGGTCCTAGAATAATGGTTTGCACATAAAAGAGACCCCAAAACCAATATTTTACACTTACATTTGAATTGTATTGATATGGAAATTAAATGTAGATGGCTAATTTTGAAATGAAGAAATAAAAGTGCTTACCTTCGAAAAAGACCCTATTGAAAACCCTGTCAAACAGTCTCAGAAACTATTGATTTTCGCAATCTTTAATCGAAACTACGAGACCTACAAAACCCAGAAATATTTTCCAATTCTAAGGGAGGTCATCTTTGACCCTCATAAAAGGTGAAAGGCTACATTTTTATTATGAAGGTGGACTTTGACTTTGTTCACAGATCTTAGAAGTTTGCCGCAAAGGGTATCCAAATCTAAGCTCAAATCTGCAATTTCGCACCTATACCTTCAAGAAAATAGTTTTGTTTGTTTATTTGGGGGGTTTGCCTTGGTCAAACCCTAGTTTGGAATCAACCTTAACATTAAAATTGAAATGGATAATGCTAGCAAGTAGTAGAAGTAGATCTAACAATGAAGCTATGACATTCAATAGATATGCAATTGTATTTGAAATGTAATCAAATATGTTAATATGAAAGATTGAACATAACATTAACAAATGTAAATCAAACCTCCATGATTGTTGCTTGGAATCCACTTTGAGGGAAGAATGAATGGATCTTGAATATGAATTGAAGGATCTTGAGGGAAGGTCACACCACAATGATGGCTAGATCTAGGGTTTGAATGACGAATCTTGCATGATTGAACCAAATCCCTTCAAAGGCTTGAATGCTTGAATCGTTGATCTTTAATGGAGAACTTGGATGGAGAAGAGGACTTGAATGCTTGAATGGATGCTTGCTTGATCACCTTGAGAGCTTGAGAGAGAAGATTGCAAAACTTGATGCCTTGATCATGAAATTTCTTGGAAACTTAATGGAGAAAATGAGAGAGGAAGGCCTCCTTTTATAGTGATCTAGGGCACAATCCTCTAGAGGGGCCACCTTGGAGAATTAAATCCCAATTAGGTCCTAACCTTTAGAAATATACCTAGATTAAATTCAATTTAAGGATTTACCATTTTGAAACCCGAAATGGTCAACCCAGAGGCGGGAAAACAAATATCCCCGAAACCCAACACCCGAAAATCAAGGAAATTTGAAATCTGGATAGGGTGGTCAAGGACGAGCTCAAATTTGACTAGGTCAGGGTCAAGGTTGAGCCTAACCTAGTCAGGGTCAAGGTCAACTTTGACCCCATAAGGTTGACTTTGACCTTGTGGTCAAAAACCTCCAGATCTTGACCTAGAATGCTAGGAAATGTAGATATGGAGTGAAATCAGGTGCAGAGGAGAGTAGCATAGGGGGAAAAACTAGATACATGCAAAGACCTGATCAAGGTGCTTAACATGACCCCATACCACTTACTCAGAGGGATAAACACTCTTATGATGGAAGTGCTTCCATTTTAAGATGATACAGAGAGTTTGGAAGTTATAGGCCAGAAGGTGTGTTGGAAGACCTAGTTAGGCCTAATAGGACTTTAGGCCTAAATTGAAGGGATCAACTAATGGATGAGTGAATTTGAGGACCTAAACACCTCAAATCAAACCAATATTTTCCAAAAGGAAGTCTTGTATCTTTAATACAACGAAATACCAGTTTGATAGTAAGGTGGTGAACTTGAGTGGATGAGTTCATGGAAGGATACAAAAAGAAGGAATGGAATCATGAACTTGGTAGAGAGGTCTAGAGAAGTGGGAGGTGATTTTCAGAAATCCCTCAATGAGTAGGGTCTAAGATAGCCCTAAAAAGGTGAGGAGAAGGACCTAGAGCAAGTCATAGGTGAATTAGGGCTAGTATAGAGACCTCCCCATCAAATTGGTATCAAAGAGAATACAAGATTGGGATAAGACATAGTGTATGTCAGAAGGTGGAAGTACATTAGTGGGAGAATCCACCATGGTGACCAATTCCAAATTGGCAAGAGAAGTGGTAGAGAAAAAAGAGAGAAATAAGATCCTTGAAGAAACTATAGAAGCTCTAAAAGATAAACTTGAGGAAGCTACAGAGGAAGCTGATAAGATGAAAGAGAAGTTGGAAGTTGAAGATTGTAAAGGCAAAGTAGTGGATGAGGATGACTACATACCAGAACCAGATCCTCCAATATAGGAGGAACCCTTCATTAAAGCCATTATGGCATTGGGAGGCAAGGTACTTTAGGGGATACCCCTATTCACCAGCCAGATGGACTCAGAGTTAGTCATGGAATGGATTGAAGGAAAGGAGAATCATTTTGAGTGTGAAGGTGTCGCAGAGGTACATAAGGTGAAGGTTTCCAAGGAAAGACTCAGGGTACTAGCTCTAACATGGTGGAAGTTCCTTCAAGAAGAGAAGGAAAGAGAGGGGAAAAGACCAATAGCCAATTGGAGGGTTATGGTAACAAAGATTAAGGATAACTATCTACCTAAGGATTATGAGATCGAAATGCATAAGAAGACACAAAGTCTCAAAAAAAAGGAAATGGATGTGGCCTCTTACATCAAGGAATTTCAAAAAAATTTCTTAAGGTCTAAGGTCCAAGAAGAAGAGAGTATCCGAGTGGCTAGATATTTGGGTGGTTTAAGATGGATAATCCAAGAGGAGATCAGTTCGTGGACTCCAAATATGGTTCACAAGTGCTTTCAATTAGCACTTAAAGTGGAAGAGAAAAAAAGAAGAAGAAACAAGACTCTAATCCTAGGGGTAGAGGAAGAGGAAGAGACTCTAGAGGACATAGGGGTGGATATGGTGGAAGGAGTAATGAGCCAAGGAGCCAAGGAGATTCCAAGTTGGTTGAAAAAATAATGATCCAAGTGGGATAGGTGATTATAGTAGAGGAAGAGGATTTCAAGGTGGTGGAAGAGGCATATCAAGAAACCTTAGTGGAGGGCCACACTTTGCAAGCATGAAGTGTTATACTTATGGTCAACTAGGCCACCTTTCCTATAGGTGCCCTAAAAAAGATTCAAGCTCACAAGGGGAGAAAAAGATAGCCTATGCACAAGAGGAGGTGAGTAGTGTTAAGTCACTAGAGGTTAGTTTAGATTTAGAACATGGTGAGAACCTCATGTTTAGAAGGCTTCTACTCAAGGAACCAGTCAAAGAAGAACCTAAGAAAAGGATGGATCTCTTTAGGATCAAATGCAAGATCCTTGGAAAAGTGTGCAAGGTTATCATTGATTCAGGTTCAAATGATAACATTATTTCAGAGGAGGCAGTCCAAAAAATTGAAGCTTGTTAGGATACCTCATACTCATCCTTACAAGGTTATCTAGCTAAACAAGGGGCAAAATGTCCTAGTGAATGAACAATTGTGGGTGGAGTTTATGATTGGTGGATACCAAGACAAAATATTGTGTGACATCCTACCAATGGATGCTTGCTATTTACTGTTAGGCAAACCATGGCAATATGACCGGGATGCAGTCTACCATGGAAAGAAGAACATGTACACCTTTAAGAAAGATGGGGTTACCTATAAAATATAGTCACTTATGGAGGAAGAAAATACAAATTCATGGAATCCTAATGTACTTTTGATGATTGGGAAGAAGTTCTTGCATGAAATCAAGGATGAGGAAGGAGTTGGACTAGCTATAGTCATTAATCCCAAGGAGGAGACCAAGTCTCAACATCCCACTTTGCCAAAAGAAGTACAACACATATTGAGACATAATCAGTGATGGTACACCAACTACTCTTCCTCCTCAAAAGGAAATCGGTCACCAAATTGATTTTGTACCGGGAGCATCTTTTTCCAACAAAGAAGCATACAAAATGACCTCGAAACAAAACATGGAAATTGCAAGGAAGATTCAAGAATTACTTGAAGAAGGGTTAATTAGAAAGAGCATTATCCCATGTGTAGTTCTAGTGGTTTTGGCACCAAAGAAGGGAGGTAAGTGGAGATTATGCACTAATTCTAGGGAAATCAATAGGATAACTATTAGATATAGGTTTCCTATCCCTAGAATAGAAGACCTTATGGATTGTCTTGGGGGGTCTAGATACTTTACCAAAATTGACCTCAAAAGTGGGTATCACCAAATTAGAATGAAATAAGGGAATGAGTGGAAGTCAACCTTTAAGACTACCAAGGGTCTTTATAAATGGTTAGTTATGTCCTTTGGGCTCACAAATGCACCCAGTACATTCATGAGATTAATGAATGAGGTCCTAAAAGGTTACATAGGTAGGTTTATGGTGGTGTACATAGATGATATCCTCATCTTTAGTAAGACCAATGAAGAACATATGAAACACCTAGAAATTGTCTTGAGAAGGTTGCATGAAGAAAAACTAGGTATCAAACTAGAAAAGAGTAAATTTCTAAAGCAAGAACTGGTCTACCTAGGCTTTGTTGTGGCTCAAGGTGACCTTAAGATGGACCCAAGTAAATCTGAAGTGTTGGCCCACTCCTAAAATAGAGACATAAGTGAGGAACTTCCATGGGTTAGCTCATTTCTATAGGAAGTTCATCATGGGCTTTAGTGAGATATGTGCACCCTTGCTTGATAACATTAAAGGAGGAGATAAAAATAAGTTCACATGGACCAAGGAAGCTCAAGAAGGCTTTGAAAAACTAAAAAAAAGAGTGGAAACTTAGCCCATCCGAGTCCTACCAAGCTTTGACAAGCTATTTATAGTGGAATGTGATGCAAGAAACATAGCAGTGGGATGAGTCCTTAATCAAGAAGGAAGACCGGTTTCAATTTTTAGTGAGAGATTGAATGAGGCAAAAGAAAGGTACTCATATGATTTGGAACTCTATGCATTGATACACGAACTCAAGAAATGGAGGAACTACCTATTACCAAAGAGTTTGTGGTTTATATAGATAAACAAGCACTAAGTTACATCAATACACAAGAAAATCTAAGTCATAGGAAGATCAAGTGGATGGAGTTTCTCAAGCTTATACCTTTACTATTAAGCACAAAAAGGGTCTAAACAACAAGGTAGCTGATGCAGTTAGCCAAAGGTTGTTGAATGTCCAAGAAATCTAGCTTCAAAGCATTGGTCAAGAGGGATTTAAGGATCTGTACAAAGAGGATGAAGACTTCTCCAAGGAATATAAGGTATGTGATGAATTTGAGAACCACTTTCATAGTGAGTTTGCTGACTACACTTTACAAAATTGCTTGTTATTCAAGGGTAATCAATTATGTGTACCCAAGAGATCAATGAGGGAGAATCTTATATGTAAGAAAAACATAATGGGAACCTTAGTGGACACTTTGGTTTAAATAAGACATTGAACTTGGTGCAAAGGTTTTATTGTTGGTCCAAGATTCCAAGCGATGTTAGGAGGTATGTAGAGAAATGCATTATTTTCCAAAAGGCTAAGGGAACATCTTCCAATGCGAGGTTATATCATCCTTTACCAATCCCAAATAGGCCATGAGAGTGTCTTAGTATGGATTTTATAGTGGGCTTACCAAAGACAACTACTGGTTTTTATATTGTCTTTGTGGTGGTTGATCGGTTTAGTAAGATGAGTGACTTTATACCATGAAAAACCACACATGATGCTAGATTTATTGCCCACCTTTTCTTCAAAGAAGTGATAAGGATTCATGGCCTACCAATCAACATTGTATCAGATAGGGATGCGAAGTTTATGGGACACTTTTGGAAGACCCTATGGAAGAGACTAGGTACAAATCTTGCATTTGGTTCAGCTTATCATCTTGAAATGGATGGCCAAACATAGGTGATAAACATAGTGTTAGGAAACCTCTTGAGATGTCTTACAAAATAATATGGACAAGTGTGGGTTTAGGTGTTACCAAAAGCCAAGTTTTCTTACAATGACAACATGAATAGATCCACTAGAAAAATCCCATTTGAAGTGGTGTATGGCATTCACCCAAGAGGTGTGTGTGAACTTAGAGATTTAGGAGATCAAGGAGGAGTTAGTGGTCATGCAGATGACTTTTATAAATCTATGCAAGAAGTTCATGAGCAGGTGAGAAGGACATTAGTGGAAGCCAACCAAAAGTTGAAGACTAGAGTAGATGAGAGAAGAAAGGACTTACAGTTTGAAGTAGGAGATTGGGTGATGGAACATCTCAATAAGGAAAGACTCTAGAAAGGCATAAAAAACAAGCTACAAATGAGAAGGGTTGGACCATGTAAAGTTATGGCCAAGTATGGCTCCAATTCATACAAGATAAGTCTAACAAAGGAACTAGCCATATCTCCAATTTTTAATGTCCAAGATTGGGTCAGATATAAAGGACTTGATGTCAACAAAGAAGCACAAAACCTTGATGTTAGTATAGATATTAAAGACCTCAAGTTCCTTGTCCTCATGAAGTGACAAATTGAGAAAATCCTAGACTCAAGAGTAAAGAAACAAACAACGCATGGTGTCTACATGGAACACCTTGTAAAATGGATGTACCTTCTTGAATCAGAAGTGACATGGATATAAGAGAACAACTTCAAGAATTTGGGTATAGATCTGGAACTCTTATCCCCCAATGGACTTAGTTTCTTGTTTCAAGGGGAGAATGGTGAAGGAGCAGCTAGGGTCTTTGGCTACCCTAGCTTACTATTTTTGGCTTGTAGTGACCTTAGCCAAGTCACTCTCTAATAAGGACTATGTAGAGTCCCTAGTGTGTGTGTGAGGAGATCAAATAGTTCTAGGAATGTTGGTAGAAGCCCTAACAAAGGCTTCACTAGGCTTGTGGATTCTTAGGATGTTTAGTCTAGTTGCTAATCTACCATTCTAGTTAGTCAAAGACTAGCTTTACTATATAAAATGAAGAAATAACATGAGAAAATGGTCTTAGAAGTATGTGATCAATCTTTGAGGTCATTGAGGACTCATTGGTATGGTTTAGGGAAAGTTGTCAACAAAGTTGTAAAAGTTATCAATGACAACATTTGGCCAAATTGCCTCTCGAAGGCTAGAAGTAGTTAGGGGTCTTTCTAACTGGTTTAGCTCAGTTCCCTACACTATTTAAGGATTTTATGACCAAGGAACAAGATTGGCATTTTTTTAATCTTTTGTTTAGAGTAAATTAATTACAGGTATGCTCTGGAAGATTATGACAGTGCTAAGAGCTCGGTTATCCCTAACCTATGGATTAAACCTGAGCCTAGCTTTGCATGTAGTAAATATGTATTGTACATAACTTCTTTTGTGTGTTTGGTTTGGTAGCTAGGTTGTTTTCTTTATTTGTTTTTAAATTTCTCCTCTAAGATGAGTTTACTGGTTCATCCAAAGTTGAGAGAAAACAAATGGCTCTAGCATGAGATTCCATAGTGGGAACTATAAGACCCTCTGGAATATGCTAGAGCATAGTGTATATATTGTATAAATGGAGTTTTGTGGTTAGATATGCAAGAGAGCTATTTTATAGATCAAGCCATAAGCAAGCCAAAGGAAGCCCGACTAGAGGAGCTTGACTGTGATCATTAAAGGATAGAAGGCTTAGGGATTGAAAGGATCAATCCAAGAATAGATAAGTGAGGGATATGTGTCAAAGACTCAATCCTAAGAAGGAGATACTATGAACAATTTGATAGAGGGTGTAAAAGCTAATTCTTCACGGTAAGCCAACATAAGCCAATTAGGCCTAGAAAGTAGGCATGGTCATAGGAAGTACTGTACGGATGCCTTGAGCACCTAAAACCTATAAAATATTCAAGAACTATGAAAAGGGTATTAGGATATCTAGTTTGTTCTATAACTTGTGTGGAGAGTTTGGAAGTTATAGGCCATGTGTTGGAAGACCTAGTTAGGCCTAATAGGACTTTAGGTAGAATTTGAAGGGATCGACTAATGGATGAGTGAATTTGAGGACCTAAACACCTCAAATAAAACCAAGATTTTCCAAAAGGAAGTCTTCTATCCATAATAAAATGAAAGACCAGTTTGACAATAAGGTGGTGAACTTGAGTGAATGAGTTCATTGAAGAATACAAGAAGGAATGAAATCACTAACTTGGTAGAGAGGTCTAGAGGAGTGGGAGGTGATTGTCAGCAATCTCTCATTGAGTAGGGTCTAAGATAGTCCTAACAAGGTCAGGAGAAGGACCTAGATCAGGTCCCAGATGAATTAAAACAAGTATAGAGACCTCCATATCATTAAGGTTCTTGCTAGATCCCTCTTATTTGGGGATGGGAGGAAATATTCTCAGATTAACAGGTCTAAATTGAACCCTCAAAATGATGTGGCCCTCATTTTCCCTATTTATCAACGTTGAACTATGGAGGATTTGGATATGGGAATCCATGTTGATATTCTTTTTGAGGTAGGCGAGGATACTCTAATTAATAAGGTTTCATTAGTCTAGGAGAATTCTAATATTAAGAAAAAATGTTAAAGATATGAAGGAGACTTAGAATGGTCTTTTCTTGTGGATAGTTGCATAAATGAATGCTTTGAGAGGTAAAGTTACTTTGTCTCATTTGAACCATAGGTTAGAAAAGATCATGGCTGGTACCTAGGCTTTAGCTAAGGGCATTAAAGATCTTAAGAAAAATCATGAGTAGCACATCCAAGAGCTAGGGGAAACCATGAAATTGATCTAGGAAGAGCTAAGAGCTATAATTGTCATTAGTAAATCGGTCATGGATAATATAAAAAAGGGCCTCAAGAGATTAAATTAACAACTAGAGGACTTACAAGTTATATCTAAGATAACCTTGACCTCCCCCTTGGTCAGTGTTAAGTTGGAAAAGAAAGTTCATGATGAGGAAGGAGATGTGGTAAAGAAGGATAAAGCTCTTGCAAAGGACAAAGGAGTGGCCAAAAAATAGAAACATATAACATATATGCCTAAATCTACAACTAGACTGGGGAATAAAGATAAGGGGATCGCCCCAATTGATAACATAGTCAATAAAGTGCATAATATGAATTAAGAAATCATGAAAAAAGATGTTAGTTTAGTAAAGGGTCTGTAAGTTATTTGGGGTTTTGTTCCCTTATTTTTGTGCAATTTGTTAGCTGTTGTTGTGATGATGGTTTGTGTTTAGAACTTTTCACTTTTTTTGTGTTTCATACTTGGGTTTCTGGTCCCTAAAAACCAATTTCCCTTTTAGCCGAAAATAATAAACTATGCTCTACATTTAATATAAAAACCTACCTAGATAGATAAGAATGGTAATTATATATTAACCTAACTTGTTGGTGTAATTATAATGAAAATAATTGTAGCAATCTAAGAGTTCAAATACAAGAGAAAATTAGTAGACATAGCCACTTTTTAATTACCCATTCAAGTAAATGAAAATACAAGACAAAAATCATAAAACTTTAGAGAAAAAAAAACAAGAAGGGCTAATTCTCTAGGCTTGCAATACAATACTTGTTACCCAAAATTTCCCTGTCATACAATTTTGGCCATAATCTTATTTTTTTTCCTGCAAAGTAGATCCTCAAAGTTCCACGGTTTGCCCTCTTTGCCCCATGTTCTTTGATGTATTGTCAAACCCCAGTTTAGATCGCACGTGCTAAATCGCAAAGCCCTTAGAGATTTTCAAGTTTTAATGGTTGTAGGAAATGCTCAGGTCGCAGATTTTCAAAATGTTCAGTGCTAAAAACCCTCTGTGTTTTTGACCTTCACTTTGAAAACTTAGGATGTTTTCGACCTTTGGTCTGAAAACCTTCTGTGTTTTCGACCACTTCTACACTTTGCACCTCTCCGGCGTCAGCATTTTTCTAGGCAGGCTACTGCGATTGATGGTGGGCCCAGATGTCTTTTGAACTAGCGGTGATAGTTTTAGTGGCTGGTTGCATGTTCACATGTGGCCTCTTGACCGCATGCACTCATGTGACTAGTCATCAGTGGTTCATGGTCAGCGTCTTGCGGTCAACTCTAAGAGGTTAGCAGGTAGTATCTTCCGGTAGGTCACATGTTCACATGGGATCTTCTGATCCCATGCACCCATGCAACTAACCATCTTTGGTTATGATGGTGACAAATCGTCAGCGGTCATGGTTAAGAAATTAATGTTGTCACATGATCTCGTGGGATCTTCTGATCCCATGCGATCATGTGAAAAGCCTTGCATGGTTAGCAGAGCTTTCAACTTTGGCGTGGGTCCTTGGGTGGTGATGTGTCCGTTTCTTAGTGGCAAGCGGGGTTTGCAGTGGGTCCGGTAACATGTGGCCCCGTAGATTCAAAATCTATGGTGGTCACATGTTTGCATGGGATCTTCTGATCCCATGTGATCATGTGACCACCGTTGGATCCTTCTGGTGTTTTGGGCATTCTGTCGTGGGTCCAGCCAATGTGGTCAGTTCCGGTTGGTCCATGTGGTACAGGTGGGATATTTTGCAAGCCTGGGCCTCTATGTGGTAGTGGAGGTAGATTCTAAAAGGCTTGTCGCATGATCGCATGAAGCCTTTTGGGCTCATGCGATCATGCGACCAATGTTCAATTCAAGTAGTGTGACTCTCGTTCGTGGGTTTTCTTTTGCATTGATGTTTGCAAGTGCGGGTAGCTGAAGATTTATGATTTTGGAGGCAGTGGTAGTTGGAAGAATGTGCAGAGACCTTTTAGGCTGTCATTTTTGGGTCCTTTCGAGGGTATGAGATCGGATTCTAAGCATTCATGGCTCGGTGGACTTACAAGGAGGTGGATGGATCATGGCGGTCTGATTTTTTATAGACTCATTACAGAGATGGATACGCGGATCATATCAGATTGGATTGGCATGGATATTTTCAGAGAAGCATTTATGATTAGATGTGACTGGTTTAAGGTTGGACTATTTTATGCTTTTTTTTTGTAACCCTAGTTAGTTTTGACTCCTGCCTGCATGCAGTTGAGGGATGTATATATTCTTTTTTTGGAGCTTTTGAGCTTAGAATCCAGCAATTGTAAAAAGAAAGTTTCTTTCTCAGAGAGAAATTTGTGGCATTTTTTCCCCTTTGGCTTTCTACAGTTGTAATTCCCATTGATTATTCAGATATTACAAAGCATCTTGTGACATTCTCCTATCCTTATGCTTTCTTATGTGGATTATCTCTTATTGAATTCAATATATGCATGTTCAGTAACTTTTAGGTTTTTCTTGATTCCTCTTTCTTTTTGCAATTCATGTGTATGCTTGTGAATGATCTGATTCAAATGCTTTTGTGGGTATACTTTCACCCCTGGCAATCTATCTCATTCCTATACCCAATTGTAGAGATGAATGTTTGTCTACAGGTTATAGTTTGTGTTTGACTCTTTAGGAGTACTACTGCCTTGAGAAATTCCTTTCCCCTGCATAGTATCCCTTTATTGTAGACCCCTCTATAAAATATTTATGCAAGCCTATTCATTGAGTTGTAATCCCCTAGACCTAGGATTGTGTACTGGTTTCATCCTTTATACTACAATTCATACCCTAATTTTGGTGCATCACCTAGTAGGTAGTTTGCTTTCAGTTATTTCCTTTTCATGCAATCTTTCTAACCCTTTCCCTCAAAGTTTTACTTTCATGTCAGGAGCAAACTAAGGCGACAATCCAAGAGGAACCAGCCTAGAACCTAGAGGTTTCATCTCAATTAGCATAGGTTCCACAACCTGGAGATGATTCCCAAGTTATACTGAGTTATCAAGACTAAGAGAGCTTGAGAAAAGGTGCAAACTCAATGTATAACAATACTCTTATACTATGTGTGTGCTAAGGAAAGCACCTTCATAGGGTTAGTATCTTCAATAAATCACAATAACAAGTAAATAACCACATGAAGCAATTTAACTAAGTAAATTCAAAGAAGATTGAGCACTCTATGGCTCTCTAATTAGAGATACTAATGATGAGCTCTCAACAAGATCTCACTAGTGATAGTCCTAATATGAGAAATCAAATGATAACAAGCTAATACTAGTTAATTCCAAATGAAATACTAATTAGCTCTAGATTTTTCCTTTCTAACTAAAATTTGCAAGAGGTTTGATGCTTCATAAAATTTGTGGATGGATTATTACTTCAATTATGCATTTCTTTTATATATTTTGGCAAGGGTGGGGGGTGTAGTTGATTTGATCATGATTAGGTGAGGGTTAAGTCCATGGTTCCACCTTTGGAGATGATTTAAATATTTTGTCCTCAAAGCTTGGGACCAAAGGACAAAATGAGTGGACAAGATGCATTCTCCAAGTGAGTGATTGAGATTCAATTTAGGCTTGATCCATGTGAACTCAATCCTTAAATCCCATTGGTTGATTATTTTTCTTCCCATTTGGTGGTTGAGGGAAAATAGGATTTAAATAATTGAGTTTAATTAATATCCTTAGCCTTGTGTACCCCTTGAATGGGTTGATTTGATTTAAATACACTATTTAATTAATTAGATTAATTACACAATTGATTGATTTATCATGATTTATTTGATTTAAATTGAATTTATGGCTTTTGATTTGTAATTAAATTTGATTTTATGGGTTGATTACAATTTTGCTTTGATAATAGCTTGATTTATGATCTATGTGAACTCATTAAGGAGAAGATCATTGAGAATCTTCAACTGGTTAATTAAATTAGTAAGAGAAAGAATTTTGCTTTGATAATAGATGATTTAGAGAGGCCTCACACACTTTGGTTAATAATTTTTTTTCAACCCTCCTATCTCTGTGATGATAGGAACTCATGTACAGGAAAATAACAGTTTTAAAAATTGGACTTGTTTAACCCCTTGAACCTCACAACCAATTTTTCTAGAAAGAAGAAATATGTTTCTAACATAATTATATTTATAGTCACCAAGTTATAGGTTTTTAATATCCCACACATAATTATACTAACACATTTATTGACTGTAACTTCTAGAAGAATATTTTCTGAACAGTCTGCCTTCACAAAAATGACCATAACTATTAATTTCCACATAAAAATTGATGATACTTGAAGAAAATGAAATCTTAATCATGTTTATATACAATTAAATTTATTTTATGACATTAAGAACCTTTAAAAGGTCATACAAGATCTGAAAAGAACATAATTCCTATGAAAACTCTAACAAAATGCATAATCTTCAACTAGGGCATCAACCTACATCAACGAAAATGCTTCATTTAATCACAAAACCTCTACCAACATATACAAAATCATTAATGGAACCATTCCACATAGTTACACTAATATATAGTGTGGAATGGGTCAAATCCCCATTTTATACTCTCAAACCCTCCTATTAGTTGTCTACGCAGACATATTTAGAAATACAGTAATAAAAGTAACAAATGCACATGAAAAATCCTAAAAATAGACATGTTTTAATGTTGAAAAACTATTCCATGACTTCCAATTTCAATTCATGTAAGAAGACAACTTATATGACCTGTACAATGGCCAAAAGTTCACAAACTCAAAAAAAAGTGTTTGAAATCAGTAGTATATTTCATTCAAAAAACATAATAATCTCCAACCTCTCCACATGAACATGTACAAATGCCTTTAAAATAGTTTCTCAAAATATTTTGAACTAACCCAAACTACCAATTTAACTAACTCTTACCCTTCTCTGACTCTTCATCTTCCCAATATTACAATTTTTAACTTTGTACCTTGCCAATTTTTTTTATAATTTTGACATTTTGCTCCTTTTGCAACCAAGTGACCCTATATGACCTCCAAAATACTTTATTACATAGAAAAAGGTCTTTCAAGACATTTTAAACACAAAATAACATAAAACCTCATGACTCCTAACTCTTGACCTCCATGGTGCAAATGTTAGCCTTGGTGCTCTTGCACCAATAGAGATGTGCAATTTGCTTAGTTTCTTACATTTTTATAGCATGGTATTTATAATAGGGATATGATAATTATATATATCATTTAAAAGTATAAAAATTATATCACTTTCATTGTCTCTATGGACAATTTTATAATGCAAGTGGTTCAACCAAGGAAACAATGGATATCGACACTCAACTATGAAATTTCTAAGCAATTGGTTGAGGATTATGTAAAGGTAGTTCCTCACAATTCCAATAGACAATTCCAAGGAAAGGTTTCGTACAAGCCATGTAAAATCAATGGTAATTCATAATAAATTAGTTGCAAAGGATATCCAAAAGAGTGTAGACAAGGTTATGAAGAAGATTATGGCTCAAGGAGGAATCTCAAAAGAAGAACAGTCTATTATCAAGAGGATTAATCAAAAATATATTGGTAGTCCTTCTAGCACAACTCCCAAGGTTTTTACACCTTCTATTGTGAAGGTAGAAAAGATAGAAAAGGAAAGCCCCCCACATCCGATAAGAGAAATAAGAGAATTTCCACGAGTGAGTAACTTCTAAGAGGGTGAAGACGAGGAAAGCCAAGATCACCAAGGTTGATCCCGTTGTCTAGTTGAGTCTAAAAATGAATTAGATGTTCTAATTGAGTGTGAAGGTGACTCAAATAAAGATCAGTTTTAGATTAATATATCTGTAAGAAGAAAGGAAAAAAGGTGAAAGGAAAAGAGGTAAGTTCAAAACTCCTTGATGTAAAAATTTTGTTTGATATATTGAATGATGATAGCAAAGATGAAGTAGGTAGATTGTTTGATCTTGCTACCCTCTAAAGAGAAGAAAATTATTATAGAAGTATTTGTACATATTGTGCTGAGTTAGATATAGATATAAATTCTTATAGAAAATAAGTTGCAGAATCTTTATGGGATGAATTACAAAAAATTCAAATGGAAGAAAAACATATTGATGATGACATTTTAAAGGCTACCATGGATAAATTTTACACAATTGTAGATAAACAATGTTTTGTAATATTTCTCATTTGTTGTAAATGACACTATTACAAGAATAAGAAAAATAACTCTTATACTTATCGAGAGGAAATCTGAAGCATTACAAATCAACGAAGACCTAATCAGTGAATTGGCCAGCATGGCTGGAAAACTAAACATGTTGTCTCATGATGAATTTGAGGATCTTTATTCATCATAGAAATATTTGAGTAAAGATGATCCCATTGCAGAATATAAGAATGAAGATGTATATAACCTAGATCTGAATCCTCCAGAAGTAGATATTTCTTTCTCTTTGATAAGAGTTTATATTACAATAGGTCGATCCATAATTATTGAGGAGATACACACAAAAAAAACTAGAGAAAATGAAGAAAAGAGAATTGAAGTAGAAGAATAAATAAGAATAGAAGAAAAAGTAGAAATAGAGGGAAAAGAGAAAGAAGAAGAAAAATAAAAAAAAGTTAGAAAAGGAGAAATTTCTTTAGAGTTGGTTGATACTAACAACTCTGTACAAGATATTATAGAACATAAGGTAAATGAAGGACTATAAATTGATGTAATTGACAAACAAAAGGACACCATTACTAGTTCTAGTAAATTGTTGAAGAACTTGCGTCCCTCACCTCTTTATTATTCAACTAGTCACTAATTCAAAGTTGTACATTGATTTCAATAAGGTTACCCCGTGACAATTTTTTTATATAAGTCAGTCTATCTTGATTTCTTCCTAAGATGATTTACTTAGAGAATCAAAAGAAAAAGAAATGATTATTGAAGAAACCATTTCTTCTCTCTTGCACTTTATTCCACATTGTACGGTAGATCCATCCAATAATCCAAAAGAAAAGTGCAATATACAGTGGTAAATTTTTTCAAGGAATCGACCATATCCATTGAATACAAGATTCAATTAAGAGAAGAGGGTAAAATCATAATAAGCTATCACACTTTTACAAAGGAAAAGGCTAACAAAATCAAAGTTGTTCAACTTCAATAATATAAAAATGACATTTATGTTTGGAATTTGAAGATGATGTAAGCTAATTAAATGTGATAAAATAGATGAAGTTTATGATTAATATTTTTATTAATTTTTTTAAATAAGAATTTATATATTTTTTTAAATTTTAAAGACAATTTTTTAGTTGTTGAAAAAAGTTGAAAATTAGGGGTCTATTTCCCACCAAAAAATTATATGTAAATAAATATTTTTCCCCTAATTTCAAAATATGTTATAAATGACATATATAGCTAGTGCGTGAAGAAATAAATATTGGTTTGTGACCTATATTTTCTCTTTTATAATAATTCAAATTTTAAGTCACTAAAATCGATAGTTTTCATCTCGCAACATATATATATATATTCTTGAAGAGGACTCAAGAACTCTAGTGCACCATATGTTTTTTAAATTTATTTAATATGATTTACTATTTTTTTCTTTCTTCGAATCAACATCTCCTTGATTGCTAAAATATCTACTTGCAATATTTTTTAATTACAATAAACTATGTCTAATCAAAACACTATAAAATCTATATGAGGATATTCTTGACTCTGATCTCTACAAAAGGGTATTTTATTATTTTCAAAAAAATATCATTAAAAAGATTAGGATTTATTGAAAAGCCACCTTGCTAAAATAATTTTATTTTTGTGGTCATTGGATCCAAAGTGGTATAAAAGATGCATTTAATAGACATTTCTAATTGGAAAAGTTAAATCACTTATCTAACTTAGCTAAAATGAATCTAGCTAGACCATATGCTTGACCAAAATTAATTTTTAGTCTCAAATACTAAAATTCATCTATGCTGATAAGTTAGCCTAAAAGGTGCCACCTGATTGTGCCTTTACCCAAGACCTAATAAAGAGATCAATGTTCCGTATATGGTTTGTGTGGCACTTATGGAACCTGCAATTCCAACAATCTTCAGTTCGTGGAAGGCTTCACCCCAGTAGAAACTATTGGAAACCCAAATTGGGCTCAGCTGATCACAGGACCATTCCATTAATTTATAATCAATGATTACATCTGGAGAGTGGAAGAATTCTCTAGAAACTGCTGGCTTTCTTCTCTCATCTGGAAGTTTCTTGTCATGGTCAAAGTTGCTAGAATGTTCAATTATGAGAGTAGGTGGTATAATAAATTTATTTTCCAACATCCCCCCATAAATTAATTATACCAATTTTGATAACTATCCCCCCATAATCTGAATAGGATGGGTCCCGGCATTAAGCCTTCTTAGGTACCCATTTACAACACAATATTTTGGTTCCCTGGGGAATTAGTTCCCGTTGTCATTATCATGACTGTGGGTTTTTTAACCGGATTACCCATAACCATTTGGGATTTTCCCCAACTGATACAATACGAGATAATTTTAGGTTTTTCACCCAAACAAGTGGTTTTGGCTTACCACAAACCCTTCAACGAAATTGGTTTTAAGGATAACCATGAACCTCCATTACAGGGAAACCAACTCAAACTTTTCTTTTGTACCTGTATCACAAGTGATTATTGAGTCCTTATAAAAAGAAATCATCTACCGAGATACATGGGTGCCCAGCTGCTATACTTGCCAGTTGTATAGGAATTCTTTTCAGATACATGGTTCATCAATATATCAAACCCAAAAAATATTTGGAGTGTCGGATCCAACCAAAAATGCACCCCTTACAATACCACAGATACAATATATTCTTCAACTTTATGATTGCACAGTATTTGGGATTGGCCTTTTTTTTTAAGAACCATCCAAATACTATCAGAAAATTAAAACATCAACCTCTTGAAAACATCCTTTAAACAATCTTTGTAGATTAAGTAGGTACGGATAGAGAAAAATAGAGAAAAATAGGGGATACACACAACACCAACACCATTTTTTTACACCAGAAACACTTCATAACAGGTAAATTTACATACCAAAATCTTACTCTTAGCTTTTCAATACAAGCAAACTTCCAGAATTGAAAAGACTATTTAAATATTTTTCACTTATCTAAAACCTCCTTTTTTATGGCATTCCAAATGAACAGCTCCACACATTCAACAATCTTTTTTTGGATTTGCCAGCTGCTAACGAAGCAAGTCCAAAAGCTCCCTTTAATAGGCTGGAAAGAGGCAGCGGATGATCTAATCGGCTCAATCTCTCTGACAATACAGCCTTGATTACTCAGCAATCTTCTATGCTCAGCTGGGACATCTGGTAGGACCACCACAATTTAAGGATAAACACTGCCCACTTTGCGCAGGCCCTTCATGAGCCCAACCACTCCTTTTACATAATATCCACTACCTACAAGAAAAGTTACATATGCTCGTTTGGAATATCCGCCGTGGAGGGTCACAACTTTTTCTCCAAAAACTTTGGGTGGAACCTTAGGAGCCATTTTCTACTAGTCTGCAGTGATTTTGGGAGAAACTTTAGCACTTTGCTCCTAGTATTTTGGTTTTGGTGGCCAGCGATCTCCTTGCATAAATTTTTCCAAGCTTACCACTTAGCTAGATGATCTCCTTCACAAACTACAATCTCTTCCTTTCTAGACTCTCTAAGATTATCTACCATGGGCTCTGATACCATATTGGAAACCCAAATTGGGCTCAGCTGATCACAGGCCCATTCCATTAATTTATAATCAATGATTACATCTAGAGAGTGGAAGAATTCTCTAGAAACTGCTGGCTTTCTTCTCTCATCTGGAAGTTTCTTGTCATGGTCAAAGTTGCTAGAATGTTCAATTATGAGAGTAGGTGGTATAATAGATTTATTTTCCAACAGAAACTTGTGCCAGGGATTCACGAGAGTCCTGGTCCAGTGGCTGTGTTCGTCAGAGCCCCTTAAACTACAGTGCAGTAAAAAATGGCAGCGTAGACAGATTCCTGGAGCCGAGTGTCATGTTGCCTGATGATTCCGCTTGGTCATACCCTGAAACCACAAAGAAAGATTGCCAGAAAGCCTGCCTCCTCAACTGCTCCTGCACTGCATTTTCTTTCAATCCACCTTTAGGGCATTTCAAAAGAATCTGGTCAGGAGATTTTTTGAACATGCATAACTCTCTTCCACCAAAAAGAAAGTCAAATGTGTTTATTCGAGTAGCTGCCTCTGCATTTTCAAAGACAGAGAAATCATCGTCTTTCAAACACATAACCACATTTTGTGTTGGTGCTCTCGTTGTTGCATTGGGTATCTTTTCACTTTTGATGTGGCAGAAGCATCGGCAGAGGTGGTGCCTACGACTAATGGAGAGGCATCCAGATCCCTTAGACTCTTTTCTAAGAATGTTTAGCTACATGGAGTTGAAGATTGCAACTAGGAATTTCAGGTGTAAGCTGGGGAGGGGAGGATTTGGCATGGTGTACAAAGGACACCTAATAGATGGTACACTTGTCGCCGTAAAGAAAATGGAGGATTCAAGACAAGACGAGAAGCAATTCTGAGCAGAAATCAGTTCTCTTGGAAACATACAACATGCAAATTTGGTTAGGCTTTGAGGGTTTTGTGCACAAGTTTCAAAATGTTTACTAATTTATGATTAAATGCCCAACAGCTCTCTAAATTCCTTTCTCTTCTCAAGTAATTCCAAAGGTAAACAGAAGGTACTTCACTAGAAGAATCGATTTGAGATTGTTCTAGGCATCGCAAGAGGATTACTTCATCTCCATGAAGAATGCCTAGATTGCATCATTCACTGCGATGTTAAGCCAAAAAATATTTTTTTAGACAATAATTTTTCACCCAAGTTAGCAGATTTCGGATTGGAAAGCTTGTAGGTAGAGATTTTAGCCGTGTCTTGACCACAATGAGAGGAATGAGAGGGTACTTGGCTCCAGAGTGGATCTCCAGTCGTCCAATCACTCCCAAGGTTGATGTGTACAGTTTTGGTATGACGCTCTTGGAAATCATTTTTGGTCGAAGAAATTTGGATCTAAACGTCCAAGATACTAGTCAATATTATTTTCCAGCGTGGATTGCAACACAGATTTACAACGAAAGTAGAATTAATATTGTGGAGGAGGGTATTGCAGAGGAGAGAGACATTGAAGAGGTGAGAAGAGCAATTATTATAGGGTTGTTATGCATTGAAAAGGATGAGGGAATGAAGCCAAGCATGGGGCAAGTGGTGCGGATGCTGGAAGGGAAGACACAGACACAAATCACACAGATCCAGTGCTCTGCACTCATGGACAAGAAAGAAAACCAAAGCGGCATTGACGCCAGCTGATATTATTTGATAGAATAGTGCAAGCTAGGAATATAATGGAAGTGGGCTATTAAAGTGTACAAGGTTAATTAATATGTAAATATAAATTTAACCATAATTGATATGTATATTTGAGTATTGAGCTACAATATTAAATATTAAAGTTAATTTCGTTTATGATTTTAATTTTTATGGCCTAGAGATACTAGCTTACCTTAATCATAAACATAACACTCTTTGGTAGATATATGTATAACAATTTTAAGTAAAATATTTTACTGCAACCAAGACTTTAAATTTGACGAGCAATATTTTTTGAAATTCCTTGTATTTAGATATAGGTCTCAAGATGGACAATTCAGTTTTGGGCATTCCTAGAACAAAAAATCTAATTGATGAGAAATTGCATATGCCACAATCTTGGAACACTCTCGTTTACCCCACACTAAAAGACCTTGCCTAATATTTCAAAGAATTTTCAAAGTTTTTGTTTATCTCACTTTTTTTATGTAAAAAATACCACAAATCTATTTTCCTAAGAATTGTTTCTCGTGTTAATCCTTAGACCACAAGATAAGAGATCATCAAGCTAATAGTTTGGTGTAATCTTGACCAAATATTTGATACTTTGGTATTAATATTAAGGATGAGGAATGGACAATCATTAACAATGAGATGCCAAATTCTTTATCAAGGGTTTATTCAAGCACATGATATCAAGTCACACCAATTTTTTTATCAGAAATATTAACTTGAGAAAGTGTAAGTTGATGATGGGCCAAACCTGTAGTGGCAATGAAAATGTTCAAAAAGAGAGATATTGTAATGTCATCTAAATAAGGCATCCACAAAATCTCAAACATATTTAAAGTCATACAAGTTCTAGCATTTTAACTATAGTTTACAAGATACTATTTTTTTTAGATTATTGCCAATTTTCACTTGTTAAAATTGCATATTTGAAGAGAGACATTTTTATTATTATTTTTTTAAAAAGTGTATGTCAATTTTATGGTATGGACCATAGTAAAATCCATTCATACATTATTATCAAATTCATCCTTGAAGATGTACCAAAATATTTCATGTGGCATTAAGCTTAAAGCCACCTTTTGGCTAATCAAGATCACTCTTATGAGCTAGTTAATGTATATTCACTCTTTAATAGGTCACTAGAAATAGAAATAAGTCATAGCATAACATTATCTTATATGTTAAGAAGGGATCCGGAGGGTAATAGTGAAAAATGGAAGAAATGAACAAAAATCTGGAATGCCTTACAGAAAGGGGAGGTTACCACTTTTATAGAATGAATCCATGGGTATAGGAAGGACATCACCAAAATCTTCATCAAAACCTGGCAAGATGGGTCGGTGGAGATTGATGGTAAGATGTTCACAATCATGGAGGAAGTCATTTCGATGGTCATTGGCATCCCTACCACTGAGAAAAATTCTACAGAGACCAAAAACTTTTCGACATTGCTGTCAAAAAGTTTGCGAGGGGTGACACAAAGATGAAAGACATTGTCAAAGCGGGCACCTACTACCTCTCAAAGAGTTTGAAGATGCTCTGGCAATATGTTCTGAAGGCCCTCATCTACTACATTACCCTTGATACCAGGTTTTACAGAATTTGAGCCTATCATTTCATCTTGCTTAACCATTTTAGGCATGATTTCAAGATTTCCATTTCGTATTATCTCTTTTCTTCAATGAACAAGAATATCACTAGTTATAGAGATAAGAAAATTGCAAATCCCACCCCGCATGAAGGATTAATCCTTCTATTATATGAATTCTTTAAAACCCAAATCTTGGGCAAGGAAATTGGGGAAAGTAAGGCTATCAGCGGGTACTCTGGTTTGGATTATGTACCTTTGGGCTCTTCTGTGGGTATCCCTTCAGATGATAGTGATGAAGTTGATTTCAAGAAATAGAGAAAGGGCTTTCCATCCAAGAAATGGCCTCTAAAAGCTATCAAGAGTGAATTACCATCCAAAAAGTAGGACATGAAGGAGGCTAACTCAGAGGAAGAGTATAATGAAAAGGAGGAAGATATGGTTTCGGAAGAAGATGTGGGAAACCCTATTTTGGATTTTGTAGATATGCAAGAACATGACAAGGAGGACACCCCCAAACCAATGCAGGACCTCTATGGCCACTTGTCGGTAGATCTCACTATCAGTGAGGAAAAAACCCCTCCTCCCCAATCCCCAGGTACCAAAACTAAAATTCAAGCCCCTGAGACTGAAGACAAAGATGACTAGGGCATGAATCAATCACCTATAAGGATTGATGAGATAGAAGAAGCCTCCAGAGGGGAGTATCATAGTTAGGATACTAGAAGGGGTAAAAAGGTCTAGAGAAACTTTAATATTAACATTGTGCATATGGAATAAATAGGGAAGCTATCTTTCCTTAGATTCTGGAGGAAAAAGAAGGAAAAGTAAACAAGGAAGAACTGATAGACCCTACTATGGTTGTTCTTAGTGACAAAGCCAGGGAGATGGACATGGAACTTCTCAATAATACCAAAAATAGTGTGTTGGACTAGTCTCGGTCTTTTAAATGGCTCTACCACGAGATCGAGGACATCAAGGAAAAAATTTAGGGCTTGGGCAACAAGGATAAGACCATAGAGAACATGCCAAGTCTGGAAACCAGGGTCATGAACATGGAAACCAAAATGATTAGTCTGGAAAAAACCCTTAAGGAAGTGACAAAGGAAAATTTCAACATCCTTAAAATGTCCAACAATAATTTGAAGATGCTGATAAAAAAAATGGAAGAAAAAATGGATTCCAAGACATAGCAGAGGACTAGGAAGGAAGACAAGGAGCATACGAAAGGACCAGGGAAAAGGACCAGGGCTAGAACTAGGAAGAAAAGGGAGAAAATTGACCCACAAGGCTCCCAGGTGTAGAATGTTAAAGATACTGTTCAACTGATGGAGGCCCTTGAAAACAACGCGGCTGTCATGCTCAGGAGCTTGGCATAACTATTTTTGGTGCTCTCCCTTTAGGCCATGCTTTTTTTTCTCTCTTTATTTTTTTCATGCTCGACCCTCTGGTGGCTTGTCTATTAGGCCTTTTTCCTGTCATAGCAAAAATCCTTTGAAAATGGCCTATTCCCTGCAAATGTTTTGTAATGTCATCTTGTCATGCTTGCAACATAGTTTTGATTTGTGAAGAAAATCTACATAGTTTTATGGTGTGCACTCAAGTAGCCGTAGGTCATTCATGATGTCACCTAGCTCCAGCTCTGATCACATCTCTTAAGTCGCAAAACCCAAGGAGTTATTCAAGTTTCAAGGTCTACAGGAAATGTTTTTAGAATATGTCAAAGTGTCGAAAACATATGTGTTTTCAGTTTCCCCTACTACCTTTATGTCTGAATGAAAATCCCCGATGTTTTCGCATTCCTCGGTTACTTTTGTGTTAATGTGAAAACCCTGTGTATTTTCGATCCTTCCCTATTGTGAAAACCCTAGATGTTTTCAACCTCGCATTTCTTCAGTCCTAAGTGTGCAAGTACGATCGATTGGTGGGACCTGGTTCTTCACAGTTGTCTGGTGCGGTTAAAGTTTAGACAGAATCGGTGGTTATCGCATGTTCACATGGTGAAGATGCACGATGTTTATCCTTCACACTTTTGTGATAGCCATTAGATTTTCTTGTGTGGGTCCAGGTGGGTCCATTGATAGGTGTACTGATTCGGTGCTTTCTGACTGGTCCACGTGTTGCTGATTGTATTGTGTCAGTGGGGCCGATTTTCTTTCAGAAAGGCTATGGTCTCGGAGGTAGTTATGTGGCATCCTATGGTTGGCTATCGTATGGTCGCATGTCAGAGTTTTCTAACATGCAATCATGCAACTGGTTGACACTTATTCCTGGGCCCGTTGGTGATGGAAGTGTTGTGGTCCAGCTGTTAGACTAGGAGGTTGAGGTGGCAGTCTTGTTGCCTTGTCGCATGATCGCAAGGGCCATCTTTTGGCCATGTGATCATGCGATAAGGGTGCCATGTTGTGCTAGGGCCTGGTGGCAGGTGGTGGCATGGGCATTCCCGATTGGTTGGGAGTAGTGATATGGCAGTTTCTTGGTGGCGGGCGGTGACATGGGGCTGACGTGGAGGCATGTCACATGTTCGCATAGCCCATTTCTAGGCTATGCGATCATGTGACAACTATTGTATGTCGCCATTGTGGAGTTAACCCGAGGTGTTTGGATGGGTTAAAAACATAAAGCCTACGAAGTATGAAGATCACTGTTGGCACCATAAGAATGACCATTGCTTTTCAAATTCAAACTTCTGAGAGGGTTTCTAGTGACAGGAAGTACCAAAATTGAATGCTTGCATGGCCAAATTTGATTGGTTTGGTGGCACTAGTTATTGCGATGTGATCCAAGGTTCCCGTGGTCGTCTGCATGATGTTTTTGTACCTAGTGGAGTATGTTTCTGAGCTAGAGAAGATTTTTGTAGGCGGTGATTTGTACTGGTTTTATGTTTTTCTAGAAGATTTCTTGTTGGTTTGATGGCGATAGGTATTGCGATCTGGCCTGACGGTCCTGCTGATCAGTGGCATGATGTTTTGTACCCGGCCATGAATGTTGGTGGTGTGTCGCATGTTCGCATAACCCTATTCTTGGCTATGCGATCATGCGACAACCCTTATTTTGCAGAGTTTTCTGGCAGTTGGCCAATTGTAATGAGTGTGGTAGCTCGGTGGTAGTTGCAAAGTTGATGGTGAAGATCTATGTGTCTGTGCAGAGCTGATTGTGCTTCTTGGGTGCCATGTCAGTTTTAATGCATTGATCTGTTTCTCTTTGTAGGTGGCTAAGGTTTTGATTGATGCTAGAGATCTCCATGTTTTGTATGTGCGAAGTCTTCAGGCTTGCTCTAGCATCGATGTTTGTTCTTCCTGCAACAAGAAATCACTTCAATTTGCTTTGTAGTTAGCCTATGGTGATGAAACCAATGTAACTATACATCAAATTTTACCTGATTTCTCCTTGGGTTTCTAGGATTTTTTGCAATCTTTCATTTCTTGTTGTACTTAGTGGTTGTTGTAGACTTAATTTTACCCTAGCTATCCCAAGCTTGTTGCATCCTGAATTCTTTTGGGGATTCCAAGATAGCTAGTTGTATATAATGCTGCATTTTTTATTTTAGAGGGGTTCCAGCTTAGAGTTCCTTTCTAGTTCCAAGGAAGGGTCCTTTTCCTATAGATATTTCTTTTTCTTTGCATATAGGGTGTTCTTCTTTCCCTTGCTAGTTTTGAGAATAGAATACAGATTGTAATAGATGTCTTATGTATGAGATTGCAATACATTTATACTTCTATCAGATTGTCTCCATTTGAGTTTTGAGTTTATTGATTATAGCATCAAGGGTGTTGTAGTCTTTCTATTTGCATTTCCAGTGAGTGTTTGCAATAGAGTTTTTTTCGTAGAAGCAACAAAGTTCAAGATTGGTTTTCAGATGTGTATGGGCAGGGATATCAAGGGTATTTCACGCTTGTCTTCTAGTGGATGCTAGTCAATGTATCATTTGTTTATAGGTCTCTTCTAAGGGGAGGGTTAAAATCCTTTGAATAGGTGATAGCATATCTGGGCACACAGGTGGATAGTTGAAGTATGGTTTGATTAGTGGTATATGCTTGGTGTAAGGCACTAACATATTTGAATGTATTGTCCTCTTGTTTCATAGCTCTATTCAGTGAGGTATTTGACTCTACTACCCATTGGAATAGGCACTGGTCTATGAGAGACTTAGGGTGTCTCAGGGGTCCTTTCAACCCAACATCAATCATTCAATTCAAATACCATTTCCCTTCCATGTTGTTAACGTAGGTCTCTAGGTTTCATACTCACTCCATGCAAGTAGGGCTATTGCATGAGATATTGGTTTCATTTGAGGTACAGGATACCTATAAGGGTTTGAAAACTATTCCATAGTTAGTTACCTGCAAGCCTGTAGTGTGACACAAGTTGTATGAGTGCACAGATGAGGTATACCCGCTTGAGTGATGTGGAGCTCAAAGTTTAGAAGGATCTCTCTTTGATCCTTGTTAGTTGGCCCCTTTTCCTATCAGATTTAGAGTGTTGGGTGAATGTGACACTAGCCCTATCAATCCTTTTGTCAATCTGACCTTTGGGGAAAAAGAACACCAACAAAATGGTGACTCTGCTGGGGAAGGAGTAAAAGACAACAAGCTTCCTTGCTTGGCTTGATTATCCTAGAGTCTTGGTTGAAGGAATAGAGTCAGATATAAAAAGTACGCTTGTAAAATCTTCTCACTACATGTTGAGTGGCAACTTTGAAGTCTCTGTTTGATCAATGCATCTTCTGATAGACAGTGCATGTTTACTTGGTGAGTTTTGGTTGATTGGAAGAGATACTACACAAGACATATTTTCCTCTTCAAGGAGGTGGCGACTCTACATTGCAAAACCTGATGGAGCTACAAGGTGAGCTCTAGATCTGCCCCGCTTCTAGCCAAAGGTCTTCTGCTGCAAGATTCCTAGGTATTTCTCAAGGATCTAAAATGTCTCCTTATTAACTGATCAAGCACTAGGAAAATGAGTAAGGTGTGAATAGAGGTTGAATACTTCAAGCTTTCAATTGCATCTCTGCAAAATTTTTTAGAAGTATTGCATTAAGTCAAATGAATAATCAAGGGAAAAGTTAGTCTAGGTTGCTTGGTTTCCTCATGTTGGATAGACCTTTGAGTTATGTTCTTCCAAGGTCCCCTCACTCTTTTCCTAGTGAGCTTTTGGATCTAATTCCTATTTTTGATTGCTAGTTTGATTTAGCAGTGAAGCATGTCCTAGCATTCTATAGATTTATTATAGAATATCAGATTTTTGATGAGGATGTTAGTATGATATTTTTTGGGAGATCCCTCAAAGGGGTTGCATCTAATTGGTATCTAAATCTACCCCCAAAATGCATCTCTTCTTTGACTGAATTCAAGTGGTTGTTTTTAGAGGATTTTTCTGATGATGATGAATGGAATGAGCTGCAAAAGGATTGTCAGCAAAAAGGGAATACAAGTTGTATTTCAGAGCAACCCATATCTAATGCTGAGGGTACTTCTTCTGATGAAGTTTTGTCAGAGGAGTATTCAGATTGGGGTAGTGAGTAGGAATCAAAATCAAGGTGTGTAGGATCCTCCATTCATTCAGAGATGTCTGAATGTGATTTCAGTGGTTATTCAGGTGAGGATGATGAAGGCAGTGATGTTGATGTATCCTCATATGAATCAGATGCATCATGGGAAGAAGAAAGTAATGGTGAAAGTGAACACTCCTTTAGTGAGGAGTATGAAGATAAGGAAGTGATAACTGATTGTGATGTTGGTGAGTTTGAACATGAAGGTTTAAGTGATGGGTTATTAAATAATCCTAAAATGGGTAGTGAGTTTAAAGTGTTCACTAACACTTTATATGATGAAGACTATGATGATTATTAGCCCATTTTTTGTCATGATGTTCAACATGGTGCATTGCATGGAGTTATCAATCCTTTTTTTGAAGAACATGTGGAGGTCTCAGACTCAGTTGAATCGGGATGCCCATTTTCTAGCTATGGGTATCAGTCTGATTATTCATTCAGGGTCTAGCCCGTTACACCTGTGGAAATGCAAAGTCAAGGTATGGATGAGGTCTTTCTGTAGGTAGAATATGAGACTTTTGTATTTCTAGTTGATAACATACATGAGTTAGTAGAGAAGAACATGTTCTTATCTGATGATACTGATCATTGACATGTTGAATCATACTTTCATAGTGAGCAAGATGTAGAGAGTGCCAATAAATTTTACATGCACTATGAAGATAGTTATTTTCTTTTACCTGATAAGCTGGTCGGAAGTGTTGACATGCCTGGTGAAACAACTGAAGACAAAATATCTGGTGTGCCACATGAAGGAAGAAATGAAAATCAAGTTTTTGATAGAGGCAAGAACTAACTCATGTTTGTTGCTGCAGGTTTTTTGTAAAAAATGTACATTTTGTGAATAGTTTCCCTTTCCTGTCCATTCCCTGTGTTTTTTGAGGTCTTTGTGTTTTTCCAGTGGGTGGTCTACTTCTTCCTAGAGATTTGAGGTCCTCATTGTATTTGTAGGAGATACATGTCCCCAATTAGAGCCACTGTTAGGCCTTTTTCCTATCATAGAAAAAATCCTTTGAAAATGGCCTGTTCCCTGCAAATGTTTTGTAATGTCATCTTGTCATGCCTGCAACACAGTTTTGATTTGTGAAGAAAATCTACATGGTTTTATGGTGTGCGCTCTTAGCCGTAGGTCATTCATGATGTCACCTAGCTCTAGCTCTGATTGCATCTCTTAAGTCACAAAACCCAAGGAGTTATTCAAGTTTCAAGGTCTACAGGAAATGTTTTCAGAATATGTCAAAGTATCAAAAACCCATGTGTTTCCAATTTTCGCTGCTACCTTTATGTCTACATGAAAATCCCCGATGTTTTTGCATTCCTCAGTTACCTTTGTGTTAATGTGAAAACCCTGTGTGTTTTCGATCCTTCCCTATTGCGAAAACCCTAGATGTTTTTGACCTCCCATTTCTTTAGTCCTAAGTACGCAAGTGCGATCGGTTGGTGGGACCCAGTTCTTCATAGTTGTCTGGTGCGGTTAAAGTTTGGATAGAATCAGTGGTTGTCACATATTTGCATGGTGAAGATGCACGATGTTTATCCTTCATGCTTTTTTGATATCCATTATATTTTCTTGTGTGGGTCTAGGTGGGTCCGTTGACAGGTTGACTGGTCCGCGTGTTGCTGACTGTATTATGTTAGTGTGGCTGATTTTCTTTCAGAAAGGCTGTGGTCCCAGAGGCAGTTATGTGGCATCCTATGGTTGGCTATCGCATGGTCACATGTCAGAGATTTCTAACATGCGATCATGCGACTGGTTGACACCTGTTCCTGGGCCCGTTGGTGATGGAAGTGTTGTGGTCCCGCTATCAAACTGTGAGGTTGAGGTGGCAGTCTTGTTGCCTCATTGTGTGATCAGAAGGGCCATCTTTCGGCCATGCAATCATGCGACAAGGGTGCCACGTTGTGCTGGGGCCCGGTGGTAGGTGGTGGCGTGGGCATTCTCGATTAGTTGGGAGTAGTGATGTGGTAGTTTCTTGGTGGCAGGCGGTGACATGGGGCTGATGTGGAGGCATGTCACATGTTCACATAGCCCAATTCTGGGCTATGCGATCATGCAACAACTATTGTACATTGCCGTTGCGGAGTTAACTCGAGGTGTTTGGATGGGTTAAAAACATAAAGCCCGCGAAGTATGAAGCTCTAACAGTGTCGATATAAAGTTGATCCCGATTTAAATTGTGACCGCTGATTCACTGCTGGCACCATAAGAATGACCGTTGCTTTTCAAATTCAAACTTCTAAGAGGGTTTCCAGTGACAGGAAGTACCAAAATTGAATGCTTGCATGGCCAAATTTGATTGGTTTGGTGGCACTGGTTGTTGCGATGTGATCCAAGGTTCCTGTGGTCATCTGCATGATGCTTTTGTACCTAGTGGAGTATGTTTTTGAGCTTGAGAAGCTTTTTACAGGCGGTGATTTGTACTATTTTATGCTTTTCTGGAGGATTTCTTGTTGGTTTGATGGCGGTAGGTATTGTGATCTGGCTCGAGGGTCCTGTTGATTAGTGAAATGATGTTTTGTACCCGGTGGTGAATGTTGGTGGTGTGTCGCATGTTCACATAACCCTTTTCTTGGCTATGCGATCATGCGACAACCCTTATTTTTTAGGGTTTTCTGGTAGTTGGCCGGTTACGATGAGTGCGGTAGCTCGGTGGCAGTTGCGAAGTTGATGGTGAAGATCTATGTGTCTGTGTAGAGCTGATTGTGCTTCTTGGGTGCCATGCCAGTTTTAATGCACTAATTTGTTTCTCTCTGCAGGAGGCTAAGGTTTTGATTGATGCCAGAGATCTCCATGTTTTGTACGTGTGAAGTCTTTAGGCTTGCTCTCGCATCGATGTTTGTTCTTCCTGCAACAAGAAATCACTTCAATTTGCTTCAAAATTAGCCTGTGGTGAT
Organism: Chamaecyparis obtusa; assembly: GCA_027943335.1. NCBI lineage: Eukaryota > Viridiplantae > Streptophyta > Pinopsida > Cupressales > Cupressaceae > Chamaecyparis > Chamaecyparis obtusa. Next base: position 96,693 of record BSBK01003679.1, on the reverse strand, counting down.
TAAACCAATGTAACTATACATCAGATTTTACCTGATTTCTCCCCGGGTTTCTAGGATTTTTTACAATCTTTCATTTCTTGTTGTACTTAGTGGTTGTTGTAGACTTAATTTTACCCTAGCTATTTGAAGCTTGTTGCATCCTGAATTCTTTTGGGGATTCCAAGATAGCTAGTGGTATATAATGCTGCATTTTTTTATTTTGGAGGGGTTTGAGCTTAGAGTTCCTTTCTAGTTCCAAGGAAGGGTCCTTTTCCTGTAGATATTTCTTTTTCTCTGCATATAGGGTGTTCTTCTTTCCCTTGCTAGTTCTGAGAATAGAATACAGATTGTTATAGATGTCTTATGTATGAGATTGCAATACATTTCTACTTCTATCAGATTGTCTCCATTTGAGTTTTGAGTTTATTGATTATAGCATCAAGGGTGTTGTAGTCTTTCTATTTGCATTTCCAGTGAGTATCTACAATAGAGTTGTTTTCGCAGAAGCAACTAAGTTCAAGACTAGTTTTCAGATGTGTATGGATAGGGATATCAAGGCTATTTCATGCTTGTCTTCTAGTGGATGCTGGTCAATGTATCATTTGTTTATAGGTCTCTTCTAAGGGGAGGGTTAAAATCCTTTGAATAGGTGATAGCATATCTGGGCACACAGGTGGATAGTTGAAGTATGGTTTGATTAGTGGTATATGCTTGGTGTAAGGCATTAACATATTTGAATGTATTGTCCTCTTGTTTCATAGCACTTTTCAGTGAGGCATTGACTTTGCTACCCATTGGAATAGGCATTGGTCTATGAGAGACTTAGGGTATCTCAGGGGTCCTTTCAACCCAACATCAATCATTCAATTCAAATACCATTTCCCTTCTATGTTGTTAATGTAGGTCTCTGGTTTTCATACTAACTCCATGCAAGTAGGGCTATTGCATGAGATATTGGTTTCATTTGAGGTATAGGATACCTATAAGGATTTGAAAGCCATTCCACAGTCAGTTACCTACAGGCTTGTAGTGTGACACAAGTTGTATGAGTGTGCAGATGAGGTATACCCGCCTCAGTGATGTGGAGCTCAAAGTGTAGAAGGATCTCTCTTTGATCCTTGTTAGTTGGCCCTTTTTCCTATCAGATTTGGAGTGTTGAGTGAATGTGACACTAGCCCTATGAATCCTTATGTCAATCTGACCTTTGGGGAAAAAGAACACCAACACTGTGCTTGCTACTTTGTTTTGTTTTGCTTTTCTTGGTTCTTATGATTATCTCAAGACTTTAAATTTGTTGTGGGTTTCAGGGTCCCTGTAAAACCTATTTTACTTAATCAAAAACATTATCTTATATTACCTTTGAAAATATTTAGCTTTTACATTGCAATAAAATATTTGAGCCCAAATTGGAATCTCATTATAGAAAATTGATATATTTTTGTGATTGTAATAAGGAAATTTTAGTACTAGTTGTTCCATCAAGTTATGAGTTTGTTTACTCAGTTGCATGGTTGATTATTCCTTCATTGGACCCTTTGAATATCATTATATTAGATAAAATTAATACATGGTTGATATATGTGGCTATTATACAATAGTTTTAATGAAGATGGAAGATAAGTAAGAAGTGCATTACACACAATTTTCTAAAGTTGATGTAGTATAAATTATAAGGTTAATGTTTTATTTAATTTTTAGGAATTAAATTTCATATCTCTAGTAGAAAGGTGTTGGTTATGAATGAGTCACCACATTGGGGAAACTGACAAGAAGATTGTATATATAATACAAACTATGAGGTTTATAGAAGTGATTATAGATAGACTACTAACTATTAGAATAACTGAGACGGGTGAATCAGTTAATCACTGTCCCAAGTCAAAATGTATAATCCAAAAAAAAATACTTCAACTTCTGCTACTTGGTAGCTTAAAATACTTATTCTATCAGTGCTTTTACCGATTACTAGTTAACATCATATATGATTACTAATCAAACCTAACATGTAATATGTAAAGTATGATAACAAACAATCATCACAATCAACACATAACACAAGAGATTTAATGTGGAAACCCTGTGAAGGTAAAAACCACCTAGGACTGGCAACCCAAAAATATTCACTCTTCTGAAGTGAGGTAGGTGAAGACCTAACCCTGTTAAAGGTTACAAACACACTATTAGGTGTGACCTTGTTAGAGGATTTAAGACCAACCGTTATCATCCAACCAGTATTCACTATGGGGTTGATAGGATAACAATGTTCATTCTATGAATGATACATAATAAGACTTTCTGAGTCCACTCGTTTAAGAGATTTGACTGTGTACAATGGTTAAATATGTAACAGTAAGTGATCTACCTTAATACAAATTTAATTGCAAATATACAAATCAATGTTAGGCTCATTCAATCCTCTGATCATTAACAATTCTGTTTCAAATCAATTTTGTTAACTTACTGTTCGTCAGTAATTACTCCCTATCACTCGGTAATGCTCTGTAGTTGGGTTCTCCTTAACTTGTATGATTAGAATGCATGAAAAATTGTTCACGCGATAATTCTATAGTTTCCTTTTCTTCTGGAAACTTTCATCATGAAATCATTAGTCTCTTATATAGACATGTAAACCGTTTTCTTCTTGTCCATCAGATTTTGTCGCTTAATCTCATCCACTAACTTTTCCGCTTAAAATTTCTTCAGCTGATGTGTTAATAACATGTTTCAATCTGCTCCATTAGATCTTCCTTGAATTTTGTTAGCCATCGATCATCATAACAAACTTTATCTTTAACACTGAAATCGAGGTACTTCCAGCTCATCAATCTTATTGGCTAAATTGATCATTTAATTCTTTCCTCCTACTCGGTTAACAAAGAAATGTGTTAGTGTTGGTAAACACTAGCTCCTCAGTTAACGTTGTGCTCGGTATACACTAAGCTCCATCGGTGTATACTGCAATGGTTTATTTACCAACAACACTACTTTGTGTCTTTTAGCTCTTTTCTCCATTATAGATGAATTCAACATAATCAAGTCAATAACATAAGGTCATAGACTCATCAACAAGTTACTCAATGTGTTCCTTATCCTCATCTGACATATACATCTTCTTCATGTAGATATTTTTTTCCTTCATATCTTCTTTCATCTTTCTTCAGAGGTTTTGGGATAGTAACTTGCAAGATAAGTACTATCAATCTAGTTGACATCAATGACAAGATATTACTAATTTAATCATCTTACATATCTACTCAACATCTTCAGTGATCTACAAATGATAAATCTTCATCAATCAAGTTCTAAATCAGTTGTAGGTTCAACAATCTCTCCCTTTGGCATTGATGGCAACACACAATATGAAATATGCCATACACATACCAAACATGTATTCTACAACTCTGTGAACAAATGTTGTAAGTCGGTTAGACTTAATATGTTTAATTACTACATTACTTCAAACAACATTCATATATGCAGATTATCTTCTACAAATATAATCTTTTCAGCTCCATCTGTTCTTTGATTTTCTCTCCCTTAGTTCATGATCTCTATATCAGATTTCTCTTTCTAATTTCTCTGTGATCTTTCTCCCTTTATTTCATATAGATATTTCTCTCCCTTTGACAACAATGCCAAAGAAAATATGAAATATATAGGTCTTTAGTAGCCAAGTAACTCTCTGTTGTCCATTGCATTCTCAGTATCTCTGTATACTGATATGCCATTCTGGTCCAATACTTTTCATAGCTTTAGACATGATCTAAAGTGTGAACTATGTTGCATCAACATGTATGATCTTCTGATACGATTAGGCTGATGCAACATCTAGATCACATTAGTGACCGGTAGATAGGGGACGGACCCCAAGTCTTGTCCTCAAATATTCAAATGTATCCTTTGGTAGAGGCTTTGTAAATATGTCTGCAAGTTGTTCTTTAGATGTAAAAAATTCTAATTCCACTTGCTTCTCCTGTACTTGTTCTCTTAAGTAGTGATACTTAATAGATATATGCTTTGTCTTAGAGTGCATCACTAGATTCTTTGAAATGTTTATTGCACTAGTGTTATCATAGTATATAATCACTAGGTTAGTGATTACCTCATTCATTCCTTCTAACACTTGCTTAATATATGCAATGTTTGAGCAATTAGTAGCAGTAGCAACATACTCTGCTTCAACTGTAGACTAAGAAATACAAGCTTGATTTTTACTTTTCTAGGTTACAAGTCTTTCACCAAAGAAAAATGCTCCTCCAGAGGTGCTTTTATTGTCATCCACATTTCTAGCCCAATCAACATTGGTGTATACCTTCAGTTCAAACTTACCTTCCTTAGGATACCATAATCCATAATCCTCTATTTTCTTCAGGTATCTTAAGATTCTTTTAGTAGCAATCATGTGTGATTCTCCAGGGTTAGTAGAAAATCTAGCAACAATTCCAACAACATGTGCTATGTCTGGTCTACTGTGAACTACATATATTAACTTACCAATCATGGATCAGTAAAGTGTCTAATTTATCTTTGTAGTTTCATCTTCCTTTGTCAATTTACATCTAGTATCCATCGATGTTCCCATAGGTTTAGCATCTTCATGCCAAATATCTTCAATACTTCCTTTATGTATTTAGATTGTGTGATGAATATCCCATCACTCTATTGAATCACTTGTAAGTCTAGAAAGAACTTAATCTCTCCAAACATAGACATTTCAAATTCACTTCTCATCTCATCAACAAAGGCTTTACATATGTGATCTTGACCTCCAAAAATAATATCATCCACAAATATGTCAGCAATAAGAATAGTATCATCAGTATCTCATTTCATATACAAATTGTTGTTTTCACTAGTTCTAACAAATCCAATACTTAACAAATAAGTATGCAGCCTTTCATACCAAGCTCTCGGTGCTTGCTTCAAATCATATAGAGCTTTATGTAATCTACATACTATGTCTTTGTTGTCTGGATCAACAAACCCTTTAGGTTGTTCTATGTAGACTTCTTCTTCAAGTATTCCTTTCAAAAATGTTGACTTCACATCCATTTGATAGACTTTTAATTTCTTGCGTGCAACATATGGAAGTAGCATTCTAACACCTTCCAATCTTGCAATAGGTGCAAATGTCTCACCATAATAAATTCTTTCCTCCTGTGCATATCCCTTGCATACTAATCTAGCTTTATTTCTTGTTACCTCACCATTTTCATTCAGTTTGTTCCTAAATATCCATTTAGTACCGATAACATTCTTATCCTTAGGTCTGGGTACTAAACTCCAAGTTTTGTTCTTCTCTATTTGTTCTATTTCTTCTTTCATTGCATTAATCCATTCATCATTCTCCAATGCAACTTTTACATTCTTTGGTTCAAATTCACAAACTAGACATGTACCTTGTCTTGCTTTGCTCCTTGTTTTCATGCCAGCTTGTCTATCTCCAATAATTTGTGTCTCAGGATGATGTCTCCTGACAAATCTTGCTAGTACTCTATCTCTTCTTGTTCATCCTATTCAAGTTCATTTTCTTGGTTGGTAGGGCCATCGTGTTTGTTGGTTTCTCTTTCCTGTTCCTTTGTATTATTTTCCTGCTGACTGGTTATCATAGGCTACGACTTTGGTAGATACTCTGGTTGTTCAATGTAAGTGAATCTACCATAGTCTTCTGGTTCCTTTCTGCTCTCCTCTGTGTCTTGTCATCAAACTCATCAACTCAAACATTAGTACTTTCAATCATTTTATTTGTAACCTTGTTAAGACATTTATATGCTTTACTTTTAGTGAAATATCCTGAAAATCACCTTTTGAGTCAAATTTACCATTTCTCTGATCTTTCAGAATAAAGCATTTACTTCCAAAAATCTTGAAATAACTTACAGTAGGTTTGTGTCCAAACCACAACTCATATGGTGTCTTGTTGGTGTCCTTCTTCAGTTGTACTCGGTTAAGAACATAGATTGCAGTGCTGACAGCTTCTCTCCGATATGTCTGGGCAACATTATTTTGCAACATCAGTGTCCTAGCACAGTCAACTATTGACCCGTTCCTTCTTTCAGCAATGCCATTTTGCTGGGGTCTCCTCGATGCAGAGACCTGTCTTTGAATACCATGCTCATTACAGAAATTAGTAATTTCATTAGAGACAAATTCACCTCCTCTATCAGATCTTAAGCATTTCAATACTTTACCAGTCTCTTTTTCTACTTTTGCCTTATATACTACTTAACATCTTGAATGCTTTAGATTTTTCTTTTAAAAACATGACAATCATCAATCTAGTATAGTCATCAACAAAAAGAATAAAATATCTATCACCATAATAACTTTGAGTTCTCATGGGATCACATAGGTCGGTATGAACCAACTCAAGTATTTTCTTTCTTGAATAATCCTTGCTTTTGAAACTAGATTTAGTCATTTTTCCTTTCTGACATTCATGACACATAACATGATTAGGTTTTGACAAGTTAGGAAAACCTCTATCTCTTTTCCTTTTGTTGATCTTAATCATGTTATCAAAATTCACATGACATAACCTTTTATGCCATAACCAAGCATCTTCATTTTTCATCATCAAGCAAGAAGACTCATCAATGTCAAGATAAAACAAATTACCTCTTGATTGTGCACCAGTTCCAACTAGTCTTCCTCCATCATCAAATATTTTCATTTTCTTGCTCTCAAAAGAAACTCGGTGACCTGAATTATTTAGCTGTGCCACACTTAACAAGTTATAGTTTAGTCCATCTACCCAATTAGCATTATCACATTTTATCCTATCATTCATCATCAAGGATCCTTTACCTCTTACCATATAGGGTGTATCATTACCCATCTTAATTTATCCTCCACTGTATTCTTCAAGTTGATCAAATTTCTCTTCATCACCAGTCATGTGATGTGTACAGCCACTGTCTATGATCCATGTATTATTTTTGTTAACTTTAGAGATCAGTGTTGTTTCTACATGTTTTTCTTCTTCCTCAGAGTCATCTTTCATAGCAACAAATAAAACTTCTACATCATCATCAGAATCAAATTCAGATTCATTATCTTCGGCTATGTAACATACCTTCTTTCCTTTGTCATTATTGTCTTGGTTGTCTCTATTGTTGTATCGGTAGCTCCTGTTGACTCTCATGCCATAGCTTCCTTCAGATCGGTCTTTGGATCTTTCATCATCTTTCTTATGTGGACATCTAATAGCAATGTGGCCAACCTCTTTATAGTTAAAGAATGCTAAAGGTAGCTTACCTCTATATCTTCCTTTTCCTTTAAGTAACCTTCTAGCCATAAGAGCTTCAAGTTCATCAAGCTCATCATTGGTATTGCTATCACAATCATCATTCTTACTATTCCTGCTACTAGACTTACCAATCTTCAGAGAAGACATGAAAGCAGACTCAACAGTCGGTACAACACTGTTATCAAAGTTATTCAATTCAAAGGTTGTGAGCTTACCAATCAGAGTGTCAAGAGTAAGGTTGGAAGTAGACCTTATTTCATGAATTGCAAAAATCTTGATTGCATAAACTGGTAGTAAAGTTCTAAGAATCTTGCTTATCACTATTTCATCATTAATAACACCATCTGATGCTCTAATAGCATGTACCACTTCTTTTAGTCTATTTGAGTATTGCATAATATTTTCACCTTCCTTCATCTTCATATCATCGAATCTGCCTCTTAGGCTTTCAGCTCGAGCTCTCTTAACATTCAAATCACCACTGTAAATTAGAGATAGTTTGTCCCACATGGCTTTTGCAGTAGTCCAGCTCTTAATATATTCAAATTCGGTATCGGTACAGGTAGCAGCAATAACCATCATAGTAATATTATGTTCATGCCTATCTTTTAGTTGGTCAAGAGTCAAGGGACCAGGGGTCGATTCAATGTAGCCATTCTCCATCAGTTCTAGTGCAGAATTCCCAATTCTAGATATGTGCAACTTCATTCGGCTTTGCCATACTGCGAAGTTCTCTTTGTTCAGTATTGGCACTTCCCTCTTATACATTTTGAGATCTTTGTGCTGAAGTCCTTAAAACTCTGTTCTAAGCAACCAAAGCTCTGATACCAATTGTTAGAATAACTAAGAGGGAAGTGAATCAGTTAATCACTATCCCAAGTCAAAATGTATAATCCAAAAACAAATACTTCAACTTCTGCTACTCGGTAACTTAAAATACTTATTCTGTCAGTGCTTTTACTGATTACCAGTTAACATCATATATGATTACCAATCAAATCTAGCATGCAATATGTAAAGTATGATAACAAACAATCATCACAATCAACACATAACACAAGAGATTTAACGTGGAAACCCTATGAAGGTAAAAACCACCTGGGACCGACAACCCAAAAATATTCACTCTTCTAAAGTGAGGTCGGTGAAGACCCAACCCTATTAAAGGTTATAAACACACTGTTAGGTGTGATATTGTTAGAGGATTTAAGACCAACTCTTATCGTCCAACCAACATTCACTATGAGGTTGATAGGATAGCAATGTTCATTCTATGAATGGTACATAATAAGACTTTCTGAGTCCACTCGGTTAAGAGATTTGATTGTGTACAATGGTTAAATATGTAACAGTAGGTGATCTTCCTTAATACAACTTCAATTGCAAATATACAGATCAATGTTAGGCCCATTCAATCCTCTGATCATTAACAATTCTATTTCAAATCAATTCTGTTAACTTACTATCCATCGGTAATTACTCTATGTCGCTTGGTAATGCTCTGCAATTGGGTTCTCCTTAACCTGTTTGATTAGAATGCATGAAAAATTGTTCACGTGATAATTCAAAGGTTTCCTTTTCTTTCGAAAACTTTCATCGTGAAATCATCAGTCTTTTATATAGACATGTAAACCGTTTTCTTCTTGTCCATCAGATTTTTTCGCTGAATCTCAACCATTGATTTTGTTGCTTAAACTTTCTTTGGCTGATGTGTCAATAACATGATTCAATCTGCTCCATTAGATCTTCCTTGAATTTTGTTAGCCGTCGATCATCATAAAAAACTTTATCTTTAACACTGAAATCAAGGTACTTCCAGCTCATCAATCTTATCAGCTAAACTGATCATTTAATTCTTTCCTCCTGCTCAATTAACAAAGAAATGCATCAGTGTCGGTAAACACTAGCTCCTCGATTAACGCTACACTCGGTATACACTAAACTCCATCGGTGTATACTGCAATAGTTTATTTACCGACAACACTACTTTGTGTCTTTCAACTCTTTTCTCCATTATAGATGAATGCAACATAATCAAGTCAATAACATAAGGTCATAGACTCATCAACAAGCTACTCAATGTGTTCCTTATCCTCATCTGACATATACATCTTCCTCATGTAGATATTTCTATTCTTCATCTCTTCTTTCACCTTTCTTCAGATGTTTTGGTATAGTAACTTACAAGATAAAAACTGTCAAGCTAGTTGACATCAATGACAAGATATTACTAATTTAATCATCTTACATATCTACTCAACATCTTCAGTGATCTACAAATCACAAATCTTCATCAATCAAGTTCTAAATCAGTTGTAGGTTCAACACCAACATATGGTAGTTTACACCAAATCCAAGATGTCACCGTACATAGAACCTGGCATTGCTAATATCATTAGAAGGATAGAAGAGATGTTTGATTGTGTCAAGGTGTGGTCAATATTATAAAGATCTAGATGGACAATTTTGAAGAGTTCTATAGAACAAACCTAAACTCTATAAGTGAAGAAAAATTCAACCCTACTAGGCATCCTATGTTTTCACCATCAACGTAACTTTCCTTTTTCTAGGAGAGTTTACACCTATTATTATGGGTGATGTTATCATCACAATGACATTGTTCTTGTTTTGTCGATGGAAAATGTTGTTTGTTTTGATATTGACATAACTCAGGTGATCGCTAGATGATTTTGGGCCCCTCTTGATAGGAAGTATTGTGCTGACATCTTCTATCAAGGTAACATTAATTTTGTTTTGTTGAAGAGGTAAATGTTGTTTGTTTTGCCCCATGAAATTTAAATGGTCCACATTTAATTGCGCTCGCGCAATTAAATTTAAGATGCACAAACTTTTAAGTGCGTAAGTAAGCGGTGGAAAACATCAACCATTTTCTATATTGTAGGTCATAGTTACCTTATTTACAAGAAGTTTAACCAACAATCATCTCTTTCAAGATCAATGACTGCTTTTTAATCCCGCTTGCATGATTAAATATGAGATAGAGGAACTGTTAGGTATGCATGTGCGGGCAATGGAAACTTTTATGTGTTTTCGCCATTGGTATAACTTAGGTCATCGATGTAAGATTTACAGCCCATCCTGATGGGCAATGTTATGCACATAACTTCTATTGGGAGAGTTCATTATTTTTCTTTGCTAATGCATAAATTGTTGTTTGTTTCTGGCTTGCATAATTTCAATTGTTTGATCTTGCATGATTAAATCTAAGATTTGCAAAATTTTAAGTGCACAAATACCGACGTCAAAAACATCATGTATTTTCCATATTGTGGGTCCCAGTTACCATATTTTCAACAAGTTTAAGAAGAGATAATATTTTTTAATATCAAAAAATCAGTTTTAATCAAGGTAATACAGTGACTTGCTCTGGTAACTTTCCATGTGAGTTAACTTTCCCCACATGGTACCCATAATGTGAAGACTTTCTTTGCACTAACTATTGCTAGTTCATGTCACCTCTATGTTAAATGTCTGCTTCACATAGTAACATTTTACGTTATATTTGAAGGTCTCTTTCACATGGTATAAACTTTATTGTCTCCTTCACAAGGTTATGTATACCATCTCCTTCACACAATTAGATTTTTCAGATAGTAATTAATGAATTAGATTGGATAGTTTTATTTGTTTTCCAATGTAATTATACTTTGGTGTCTTTTTCTCTATGTCTGCCAATCGGTCAGAATGCCAGAATATCCATCCTTTGTTGCCCAGGATCCCATGAATGGTAATCCATGCTTTATGTCTTTTTATGTATGTATCCATGTATGTATGGTGTCAAAATTATATACGATGATGCATTCTATTAGGAGCATAGCTGCATCCAAAACAAAATGGGTTGTGATAGTCATAGAGCCATTTTATTCTTTTTGGATCTACTACCACAATTTTTTTATATGGACTTGCACCAACAAGCTATTCAGTAACTCATGAAAAATGAGGTTGATTATCTTGCTCTTAATTCTTTCAAATGAACTTGCAAGGATTAGGTAGATGACATCAAAGAAAGGGAAACCATTTGAAAATAATAAAAAGAATTTGTAGTGTCATAAGATATTTAAAACTCAAGTAATTGATTTTGAATTTATTGATGGATTAATTGTTTTAGAATCTATTGTACAAGTCACCTCTCTATTGGTGATTGTAGTGCATCCTCTAGTGTTACTTTTGGTGAGTTAGGACTAACAAATGTGAATTTTTTAAGTTGGTGGCACTAGAGGATAAAGGAATTTCCATCATCTCAAGGTAGCCACATTCCAAGATGATGCTTTGCATGAGAAGTGTTCTTGGCCCTTTCTTTTTTCTTTTAGTTTATTATTTTTATCAATGCTACACATTTTTTATGAATACATGTATTTTGGAATTTGATTTTTTAAGATAGGTAAGGGGTTTGGTATATAGAGCTCATTATTAATGGTTTCTTAGAGAGTTCATGTGACTATGATTCAAAATTATCACCCTTATGAGGGTTGGAGAAAACATGATAGGGCCCTATGTATGTGGCTCTCAATATGTATTATTGTAGAAAATAATCTAGAGTTTAGGATTTGAGAGTTCAAGGCTGAGAGCTCAAGAGTTTAGCTCATAGATGCACCTTTACGAGGGTTGATTTTTTCAGTCATGAGACAATGAGTTGTTTTAGGACGCCTCTACCCAATATATCTTTGTATAAACTCTAAAAAATGCTCTTCACCTAAACAATGATCTTATACAAGACTCTTGAATTTATTATACACTACTCAATGACCTACAAATGACAATTGCCTATGCATGTGGAAAAATACTTCTATTCTAATAAACTAGTAAGATGACTTTCAAATCATATGCACCCTAATACATCATTTATTACTATCTAATACACAATAATAGTATATCCCTAGGTACATTATATCTATAAGAGAACACTTAAAAAGGGTATGCCATATGTAATATAAGCTATTAGATTATAATTTTTATACTATTGATATAGAAAATCTATGAAATATATTGAAACAAACATCTAGATTGAATGAGAAAAATTATCTTTTAAAACTTAAATATTTGTTTTGATACTATTATTATCATTATTTAAGTATTTATGTTAGAACCCAAAATATGAAGATAGAAGATACAAACCTCATATCCTTTCATAAGACACCTTTTACACCTAACAAATCATTATCATAGAAACAATTTATAAATCATTCAAACTTATTATATGTTTTTACCCCGAAGGGGTTCTTATATGAAAGGCATCCACCTGAAAAAAAAATGCATCAACGGTTGAAAGATTACCCCAGCCTTGCAAGATGATTGAAATGAATCAGATCATTGATTTTTGTTGTGCTATTTTTTGTCGTATTCCCACTCGTTCCATGTCATATTTAGAGGCACGCTGCATGCCAATACCAAGAAAGTGTGCAGAAAAAATGATTTATAATTTTTTAATGACAACAATCAGGATTATATTCTAAAAGTACCCCCAAACTTAGCCACAACTAAGTATAGGTAGGTGCTACGGATTCTGCCATTCCTCGGTGAACTTTTTAAGCTTTCTGCCAAATTTAAGCCAAGAATTCAAATTAGGACTTTCCCTCACCAATTCTACTTTTTAATAATAGTAGCATTTAAAAAGAGTTATTAAGGTTTAGATGGTATAAATATTTCTAATTTTGTTGTTTAAATATTTTCATGTACAATATTATTGTATTTACCAATTCTTAACTAGAAATTAATAAATTGGTTTTCTATTAATTAAAATTGATTTTTAAAATAGATTTAATTTCTATTAACACAAGTTTAGAATTTAGAAACTGTGTCTAATTTTTAAAATAGATTTGATTTCTATTAATATGGGTTTGGAATTTCAAAACTGTGTCCCGTACAGCTTGTGTTGGGGTTGAATGGCAACAAAATTGACTTGAAGTTTTATTCATTCTTTTTAATAAAATAATTAGGAAAATATAATATTGAAAGAATAAATAGATTTGGATTTTTTAAAGAGATTTAATGTTTTTGAAAGGATTACATAAATGTATTTTGCGAAATTTAAATTATTATAGTGATATTTAAATTATTTTATTTTGTCATAAAATATTAAAATTTGGATATGTAAAACTTGTATTTTTTTTTTTGTCTTTGGCTTTTCATATGTCATATGATGTCCTTTGTACATAAATCTTTTATTGTGATTTTTTATAGTTTTTTTTAATGGTGGTTTACAATTTTGATCCAAAAATTCATATTTTATGGCTGAAATGTCTATTTTGGAAATAATTATTTTTGATTAAGTAAAATAGGTTTTACAGGGATCCTGAAACCCACATCAGTATTTGATTGAAAGAAAGGAATGTAAACCAAGCATAGTAAAATATTCAGAGTAGCTAGGAACATGCCACAACAAGGCCGAACAAGAAAAAACAAAGAAAATCAAAACAAGGCCAAGAAGAAGAGCGCCATAACATGTTATGCCAAGCTCCTGAGAATGACAGTTGCGTTGCTTTTGAGGGCCTCCGTTAGTTGAACAATGTCTTTCACGTTTTGAACTTGGGAGCCTTGAGGATCAATTTTCTCCTCGTTCTTCCTGATTCTAGCCCTGGTTCTTTTACCTGGTCCTTCATCGGGCTCCTTCTCCTCCTCCCTAGTCCTCTGCTCAGCCTTGGAATCCATTTTTTCTTCCATCTTTTTGAACAACAACTTCAGGTTCTCATTGGACATTTTGAGGATTTTAAAATTTTGCTCGGCAACACCGTTAAGGGTTTTTTCAAGGCTTATCATTTTGGAGTCCAGGTGTAGGACCTTGGTTTCCAGGCTTAGCTTTTTCTCTATGGTGTTATCCATGTTGTCTGAGCCCTGAATTTTTTCTTTGAGGTCCTCAATCTCATGGTAGAGCCATTTGAAAGATCTAAACTAATCCAACATGTTGTTCTTGGTATTGTTGAAGAAAACCATGTCCATTTCCCTGGCTTCATCACTTAGTACAACCACTGCAAGGTCTATCAATTCTTCCTTATGGACTTTTCCATCATTGTCCTCCAGAATCTGAGGATAGATGGCCTCCCTAATTATTCCCATTCGCACTCTGTTGATATTGAAATTTCTCCAGACCTTTTTGCCTCTCCCAGTATCCTGACTATTATACTCCCCCCCAGAGGCTTCTTCAGTTTCATCTATCCTTATAGGTGATTGGTTAGTGCCTTGCTCTTCTTTATCTTTAGTTACAGGGGCTTGATTCTTTATATTAGTGCCTATAGGGGACTGAGGAGGATGGGTTTTTTCCTCACTGATTGTAAGATCAATCGACAAGCGGCCAGAGAGGTCCTGCATAGATTTGGGGATTTCCTCCTTGTCTTGTTCCTGCATGACTGCAGCTTCCAAATTGGGATTACCCTCATCATCTTCCATATCGATTTCTTCCTCCTTGTCATTGTACTCTTCCTCCGAGTTAACCTCCTTCCTATCCTATTTTTTAGAGGGTTTTTCAATTTTGACAGCTTTTAGGGGACGTTTCTTGGAAGGGGATCCCTTGTTCTGTTTCTTGTATTCAACTTCCTCACTGTCATCCGAAATATATTATTAATACTAAATATATTTTAGAATGTGAAAATTAAAATAAAATAATAATTAATTTTTTTTTCATTCTATTTTATTTTTTAGAGAGTCAAATAAAAAAAATTAAAGTAAGAATTAAATTAGGTTAATCTATTATAAAATAAAATTATTAAATTATTATTTGTTATGTAATTATTATCTAATAATTGGTTTGATACATTAACTTAGGAATCTTGATAATCTTAATATTTAGTTTAAATTATACATAATAGCTTATTGGAAATAAATAATATTTATGTATCTACTGTAATAAATTTAATTTAAAATTATCTATCTTATTAAAATTATATTTTAGGATACCCATTGCACATGAAGGTGCAATTACTAGTTTTAAAGAATATTGAATGAACACAAACAAAATAAAATTTACACGAGCAGTGACACCAGCAGGGTTTATATTATAATCCCACTTGACCGTCCTCTTCCTCATGAAGTTGATATAAACTTTTTTGATTCAAAATGTGAAGCCTGGTCCATGTGGCTCCATCCTAAAATCCCCAATCACCACACAGGTTGTCTTAAACTTAGCAATGAATCTTTTGTCAAAATATTAGATTCATATATTTAAAGAAGGCAGTTGCCAGCGTTGGAAGAAGTCAAATTCGTTAGAGAATAGATTCCTCGCCGACCCAACTGTTTAACCGGCAGTGGCTATGCAGTCACAAATTACATGAAAATAGACATCATAGCATGGGGATTTCCTTAAAAAAAACTAAGTATTCTTTTGGTATGATGTCTATTTTCGTGGCTGCACTATTTTACCTCTTTTAAGGTTTTGTCATGGTACAAAAATGATTTTTTGGTTCTAGCTACTCAAATGCTTTGTTTCTTACTATTTTAAAATAATGATTTTATTTGTGTGTTCAAAGAAAAATTGAACATATTCTTAGATTTTAATGATATTAATAATGTCATTTTTCAATTTTTTCTATCATCGTGAGTTGGTCTCATAGTAGAGAATTTATGTTTTTGAAAGAGAGGTCATATGTTCAAATCCCACTATGTATGTCTCATTTAGATTGTCTATTTGTATTGTGCATTATATTTTTTGAAGTAATATGAAGATCTCTTCATTTCACTCCAAACTCATTCATTTAACATAGATTTTTTAAAATATAAATATCCTAATATATTAACTTACAATTTAGTACATTAATTTAATTGCCAATCAATTTTTTTAATGATGTTTGCTCATTTACAATTACTTTTCAAATACTAAAATATATTATATTTAAAAAAATATATAAAAACTAAATGTATATTAAAAAAGTCAAAACTATATAGTATACTATTTTTTTTATTATATTATTAGAAACACCTATATACAACTATATAACAGATAAATTTATACTAAATTATTACGCCGTAGGCGTTTCACTATGAACACAGTTGGGCTGATTTTGTTGATCCACAACTGTACATTGCAGAGAAGGCAATGACTACCTTTAAAATGATTTGACCCGTTCTTTTTTTTAAACCTTTACACGTCATGTCATTGGCTGAAGGATGAGGACGAGCATTGGAATAATCGCTACCGTTAATGTTTTTGTTTTCTATCCGCTAGACAGAGATTCACCAGCAGTAAATGAGACAGAGTATCGTGGACAACGTATCGTAGAAGGCAACCTAAAATACATCATGTGAATGGAATGAGTGAAGGGAGATACTCATCTGACGGTGCAAAGAGGTGCAATCGGAGTTAGTGATTTCAAAAGCAGAGCCTACGACTGATTACATTCAATGCAGTTCAATGCTAGCTCAAAGGATTTTCGTGTTGTCCTCATGTCAACCAAATTCCTACCATTTTCGATGCAAAATGGAATCCGTCTAAGGGCCCAGAGGAGAGAAGATTCAGCGAGCAACGAGCTTTCCTTGGACCCCCGATTTGCAGGATTCTGAGGTATTTTCATCTTTATATTCAAATTATCTTGTGCAATGGCAATTTCTTCGCATTTATGAGGGTGGAGAAGATATGTTTCTATTCTTTCTCAAACCTTCTCTAATTTAGCGCCTCTCTACGTTTTGTTGTGAGATTGCTTTCCTTTTTAGGAAACTTAACTTTTTCCGAGGGTAAATGAGGAACGATTGTGCCATTTTTAGCATTGCTTTTATGTGAACCTTAATGGTTGTTTGGGAGGACTTCCATTTGCGAGAAAAATTGATAGGATTACTAGATTTCGCTTACATATTAGGGTTTTAATCTTTAGAACTTTGAGGTAATTGCAAATATTTCCATTGAATGCTTATAGCCTGGGGAGAGGAGAGGGGGATTCCTCTTTTGTAAGCTTATGGCAAGTTTGGAGAACTGATTAATCTATTGAAGATTTAGAAAGCTACCTGTAAGGTTTTCTTCCTGCGGCTACTACAGAGGGGAGCCGATTCGAATAAAACTAGCAGAGCCTTAAAAATTTTCTTTATGCCCGTTTGAATTAAATATAGAATAAACGATTAGGATTAATTCAATCGTGTAAGACAAAGAATGTGGTAGTAGGTGTTATTATTTTATTATCGTTCGATACTGCTGTTGTTTCCTGTTCGTATGCTGCTAGCTGTCATTAAACTGCAAAAGGCAAAGAAACAATGTTTATTAAAACTGCCACCTGTCCTGCTATTTTGTTTTTTGTTCTAACCAATGACAGATGAGAAATCGGATGGCTGCAGATGTTTCAATCGTCTTGCACGCCTCTACTGCTACGTTGACCGTCGATGTCTTTCTGACAAATAAATGTTAATGGCTGTAGAGAAAATGAACGGTATGCAAAGAAGAGAATTACAATCAACCTACCTTCCACATAATCAAGTACCGAAAGCCATGGCCAATGACTCGACATTGGGTGGAAATCAAACACCAAAGCAAATAGCGGTGCAAAGATTCTTAAATATTCAACTGCCATGTCAATACATCAGGTTTTCAGAAATGAATAATCCTATTAGGTAATTCCGCATTAAGTACAATTGCTTCTTCAATTTGGAAGATGTGACTTTGGTTTTGTAAGTTTAGAAATTCTTTGTCCTCTTTGGAGATTTTGATTGTGGATTTGAACTATCAGTTGGAACAAATGTTGGTGACATTACAATTTGGGAGGTAGCATCTAAGTTAGCTCAAAGGACCTTTAAAGTTTGGGATATTTCTGCCTGCTCAATGCCAATGCACGTAGGCATAGTTTCATAAGCTTGAATTTTGAGTTGGTGCTAACAAAGACGAGCATGTCACTGGTGGGGTTGGAGGGTGGGCAATCAAGAGGGGGAGAGGGAGATGGAGATTGAGATTGAGAAGATGAGGGATATAAGAGAGAGAGAGAGAGAGAGAGAGGAGAGATGGAGGAAGAAATATGAAAGTGTACAAGTTAAAAGGTATTGTACAGATGTATGAGAAAGAAAGGCCAAAATATTTTTTACTTGATGTTACAAACCTGTACGACGTACCCATTGCACACTAAGATGCGATTGCTAGTTTAAGCAATGTGAAACACTACTAGTAGATATATGTTGGATTCGGATGAAAGGGATGGGATTGCGTAATAATAAGAGTCGTGGAACGTGCAAGACTTGGGTACGAAATAGATAAGACTTCATATATTAATTCCTCTCGATGACTTCACGATATCTGTCAGTCCCTCTCGTCTCCCTCCACCATGACCAACTTTTGCACATATGACTGGACTTGTTTCTCTCAAATTTTCATGCGTGTGGAGATTTGGTCAATGACAGGCATATCCACCATTCATTAATACGCTCTTCCGTTATATTTATTTTTAAAAATGGTAAATAAAGTTCCGGCTGAGCATTTCCGTTGTACTTCAGCGCTCGAGGGAGGTTCCCAACTTACCCAACACTTGAACGATGGACAAAATCAGGGAAAAGTTCTTCTTAATCCTGTTTTCTGTTTTTACAGTTTGTATCCAACTGAAAAGTTATGGTGCTGCTGTCGAACATGGAGATACTCTTTCCTTGGGCGCCTCGATTACTGGAAATCAGACAATAATTTCGAAGAATGGCACATTTGAATTGGGGTTTTTCAGCCCAAATGGTACCAATAACTGGTATATCGGTATCTGGTATGCCAATATAACAGAGAAGACCTTTGTCTGGGTGGCTAACAGGGAGAATCCCACGAGAAAGTGCTCTGGCGTTCTGAAGCTGTCAAAAGAAGGTGATCTGGGACTGTTTAATTTCGAGGGTGCGTCTGTTTGGTCTGTCAATGTGACCAAGAAGCCTTCTCAGGCTCTGTTACTAGATTCTGGTAATTTTCTAATGCTCAGTCATGACAACAAATCTGAAACTGTTTGGCAGAGTTTCGACTATCCTGTGGACACCTTGTTGCCAGGGATGAGGTTCGGTGGACAGCAAAAGCTAGTCTCTTGGAAAAGTTCATTCGATCCCGCTCCTGGGATTTTCTCCTATCAAGTGGACCCATCTCGGGCAGAACAAACGGTGCTAATATGGAACAACTCTGTACAGTATTCCGCAAGCGGGACTTGGGACGGCAAGTATTTCAGTGAAATTACAAATATGATAAATGAAGTCTTCAACTACAACGTCAGCTCAGAGAATACTACCTCTGGTTTGTATGTCACATGTACATCGATGGGTATCAAGAATGTGCTCTCACGTTTCGTCCTAGTTAAGTCTGGGGGAATGCAAGCATATGGTCTCCTCGACGGTAGATGGAGCATGTTCTGGTCTCAACCAGTAGACCCATGTTCCGTATATGGTTTGTGCGGCGCTTACGGAACCTGCAACTCCAACAATATTCAGTTCTGCAGCTGCGTGGAAGGCTTCACTCCAGCAGACACTCGCGCCTGGGATTCGCGAGAGTCGTGGTTGAGTGGCTGTGTCCGGCAGAGCCCCTTAAACTGTGATCCCAAAAATGGATGCATGGACGGATTCCTGGAGACGACCGTCACGTTGCCTGATTCTGCTTCGTCATACCCTGCAACCACAAAGAAAAATTGCTTCAAAGCTTGCCTCCTCAACTGCTCCTGCACTGCGTTTTCTTTCAATCCACCTTCAGGGCCGTGCCAAATCTGGTCAGGAGATTTGTTGAACATGCGTAACTCTCTTCCATCAAAAAGCAATTCAAATGTTTTTATTCGAGTAGCTGCCTCTGCACTCTCAAAGAACGAGAAATCGTCCTCCTTCAGACTCATAACCACAATTGGTGTTTTAGTTCTGGCCGTTGCATTGGGGATCTTCTCAATTTTAATGTGGCGGAGGCATCGGTAGAGGCTTTGGCAACGATCTATGGAGAGGCGTCCAGATCCGTCAGACTCTTTTCTAAGAATGTTTAGTTACAAGGAGTTGAAGATCGCAACTAGGAATTTCAGGTCTAAGCTGGGGAGCGGAGGATTCAGCGTGGTGTACAAAGGACGGCTAATAGAAGGTACACTTGTAGCTGTAGAGAAAATGGAGGGTTCAAGACAAGATGAGAAGCAATTCTGAGCGGAAATCAGTTCTCTTGGAAAGATACAACATGCCAATTTGATCAGGTTTCGAGGTTTTGTGCAGAAGGATCGAGAAGGTTTTTGATTTATGATTTCAGCCCTAACGGCTCTCTGAATTCCTTACTCTTCTAAAGTAAATCCAAAGGTAAACATAGGGTATTGGACTGGAAGACCCGATTTGAGATCGCGTTAGGCACTGCAAGAGGATTACTTTATCTCCATGAAGAATGCAGAGATTGCATCATTCACTGTGATGTTAAGCCTGAAAATATTCTTCTAGAAAGTGATTTTTCACCCAAGCTAGCAGATTTTGGATTGGCAAAGCTTGTGGGTAGAGATTTCAGTTGCGTCACAACCACAATAAGAGGAACAAGAGGATACTTGGCTCCAGAGTGGATCTCTGGTCTTCCCATTACTCCCAAGGTTGATGTGTACAGTTTTGGTATGATGCTCTTGGAAATCATTTCTGGCCAAAGAAATTTGGATTTAAATGTTTAAGAGTCGAGTAAGTATTACTTTGCTCCATGGGCTGCAACTCAAATTTACAATGGCAACACAATTAATATTGTGGAGGAGGGTATTGCGGGGGAGAGAGATATTGAAGAGGTGAGAAGAGCAAGTACTGTAGGGTTGTTATGCATCTCAAAGGATGAGAGAGTGAGACCAAGCATGGGGCAAGTAGTCCTAATGCTGGAAGGGAAGATGCTGCCACAAATTTCGCAGATCAGTGCTATGCATTGATGGACAACCAAGATGACCGAACCAACACTGGTAGCGGTAGCGATAGCTGATGTCACTAAATTGGAGTGTTTTATGTACATGGATTGATGCTGCCACAGTAGGTGTCTCTCGACGTAATTATGGAAAATTGTTTATCTTCCATTTCTATCACATGTTTCAGATTTTAATAGTTGTAGAAGATTGCAAGATTAAAAAGCTTGTTTGTCATTACGAACAAGTTTTTGCCACTCAATGATCTTCTCCTGCCTGCGATCAAGCTATTGCTGATTGCATTGCTGTTGTCCCTCAATGTGTCTCCTCTTAGTGTGCTTTTTGTGATCAACTTCTTACCTTGCAGGATCTTTGAGAAGTTATTTTTGCTATGGTTGATGATAAAGCCCCAGGATGTCATGACTTTCCCTGTGAGTTTTATAAAACTCTCTGGGATGCTATTGGTCCAAATTTACACCAGGTCTACCTTGAAGCCTTTCATTCCCAATCTCTTGTGGACATCATCAACCAGGGCAATATTAAATCCATTCCCAAATCTGGGGACCCAGAGGATATCTGCAATTGGCGGCCTATTACCTTGCTCAATGTTTCTTACAAGATCATTGCTAAGGCTCTGGCTCTCAAGCTTCGTCACATCCTACCTCAGATTGTTCAGGCGGAGAAAACGGACTTTATCAAATCAAGATTTATTCTTGATAAAATCATTGCGGTTTGGGAAAGTATGGAATGGGCTCGTAAGTCTCATCAAAAAGCCCTTTTTCTCAAAATTGATTTTGCTAAAGCTTATGATCGCATTGAATGACCTTTTATTTTAGCTATGCTTCACACTCTTGGTTTTGGCTCTAGATTTCTTCAATCTATCATAATTTTGTTTAGCATATGTCCCATGAAGTGTACAATGTTTTCATATTTTCATCTGTTAAGTATATTATTGATTGAAAAATAAATAAGATTGTAATGATAATGGATAGTATGGTTTTTCTATAGACCATGAATTATTGCATAAAATTGTAAGCGGAAACAATTAAATGTATATTTTCACTTTGATGTTTCCATACTCTATAATCCTTTATAAGCATAAGAAAAAATAATTAGAATGTACATCTAAAGGTTTATAAATCATGAGGGTTAAAAGAAAGAAGAAAAAAAATTAAAATTAAAAGAAATAATAAAAAATAAAGAAAGAAAGACAAAAGGAATGGTTAAGGGGAGAGAATAAAGAAAGGGTCATAACAATAGTAAGAAGAAAATTTAAAATGATAATAACTCAATATGAATAGACAAATATATTATCAAATTAATAAGAGAACAACAATGAAAAATATAAATAAAATATAATAAATACAAACCTTAAAAAACTAATGATAATTTGAATGTTATATTTTTAAAATGATAAGAGAATCAAAATAATATTTTCACATATACAAATTAGATAAAAGATAAGCTACATAACTTGTAAGACAAAGTTAGAGAGACTTTCATAAACACATTATGTGTATAAGATGCAAAATAAATTAGCAGGGGTCATCCAACAATACTATAATGGATGTAATTGTCACAATATTATTAAAATGTAGATGCATTGTCCCATGTGCTAGCCTAAATTTTATATCTTTATTGAACTAGATATATCATATGTTTTTCAAAATTATTCTTGGTCACAAATTAGCAAACTAATTAAAATGTATAAATATTTTGAATAATTGAAGAATAATTATATTGATAATAATTCTTATACTATCCCAACAATGAATGCTCCATTAAAAGCTACAAACTAAATTATTGTTAGTAAAGCTCAAATCCTTGTCGAGCTCTCATCTTAGTAACCTAGTGATACATGGGAGCATTTCTAGGTTGTGGGTGACCCATGAGAGAAATAAACTTGTAGATATGGGATAGTTTCTTGTAGCTATCACAACATAGATGGACCCTAGAATCACCTTAAGTTTAGATCTGAGTTTACATAGGGTCAATAAGACACATAACATACTCAAATTGAGTACAATTGGATATAATAATAGGATGTCTGAGTGTGAAATATCAAAATTAAATCCCATTGGTGGAGTAAATTAGACCTACCAAATCAGATGGAGGAATCCATTGTAACTACATACTCAATTTACATATTAAGTGTATATTTTATATGTATATAATGGTCTAAGTGCATAATAACATCCCATTGAGTACAACATCATACATCAAACAAACATAACCTACATAATGTCATACGAGTAATGAGGATATATCACAATAATATCAATATATGATACTCCAACATCTCAAAATATATAAACTTCAAATCTCATTATAACATCTCAAAGATAGAATAAGAGAAGGAAGTGTGTGTGGCCTAGTCCTCCGACTGGTTGGACCAAAGCCAACTTTGATGGCGCAGCAAAAGGGAACCCTGGCCAAGCTAGTAGCAGAGGTATTATCAAGAACAACTTTGAAATTGGCATGATGGCTATTAGCTTCCCCTTGGGAGCACAAACAAATCACTATGCTGAAGCAAATGAAGCCCTTCAAATTACCAAACTTGTGAAAGATCAAGGAGTTAAGTGGCTCTGGCTAGAAGGTGATTCGATGAACATCATCAATTGCCTCAACCTCACTCACCCTCCCTCTTGGTCCATAGCCAACATTATTGTGAAAACCAAGGCCATTCTCAACAGCTTTGACAAGGTGTTCATTTCCCATGCGTACATGGAAGCCAATGGTGTGGCTGATTGGTTTGCCAACTTAGCAGTCAATAAGGATGCCAAATAGATATGGAATAATGGGGATGACTTTCCCATACACGTGAAGAGAATCCTAGATAAGGATAGACTCCAGTGCATCGAAGGAGAAATCTTACAACCTTAGCCCCTCATTTGGTGGTCGGGGGCGGCTACTTTTGCCACTCTTTGTTCAGTCCTTCCTTCTGTTCAAAATTCTAGGTAGCACCCTGGCTATCTCTAGCCTAGCCTGTCCTGCTCTGCTATGGGCTTCCAGCCTTGGCCTTTCTGTGGCCTGCCTCTTGCTTGTTCTATTTGGTTTTCTTTCTTTTGCTCTAGACTTGTGGGTTTCAGGCACCCTATAAAACCTATTTTACGTAATCAAAAACATCTCAAAGATAGGAATAAGCAAGCATTATATAAGGAGATACAATTATTAACAAGAAAATATGCTTGGTAGTGGCCCTGGCTTTGGGTACCTAGACAAACCACTTTGCCAAGGCTTATGCAACCTATATTGGGTTAAAAATGGCTAAGAGTATGGGATTTTCAAAGGTATGGCTAGAGAGCCATTCTCTAAACATTATTAGCAAAGTGTTCCCTAGCTAAATAATTAAATCTTGGATTGAAGACAACATCCATATGCTTAATATGTTTTATGAGCATAAGATCACCCATGTTTATTGAGAGGATAATAATGTGGTGGATAGGTTTGAAAATCTAGTGGTTAAATATCAACATATGAGAAATTGGGATATTAATGACAATATGTCAGTTGAGATTCAAAGGCTTCTTTGAAATTATTTTGAGAACTACTAATTTGAATGACGTCTTGGAAATGATATTTTGATATGTGTGAAATTAAGTATTAATTAGGCTCTTCTTTATTATATGGCATGTCTGGGGTTCTTGGTTTTCTTGAGCTTAGTTTTGAGCATTAGGTACTCTCCTTTTATATTTGCAGGCTATTCACATTTTACTAGAAAAAATGATGCTGATAGAAAAGACTCAAGCCCATTGTTTATGGTAAATGTAAAATATCATATACTAAATTGATGTTTTTAAACTCATTCCAATACAATTAAATATGCTATATAAGAAGTTATTATAACTATATAACCACATAAATAGAGTGGTAGTTTTATAAATTAATACTAACTCTAAAGATAAACTAACCTACTTAATGTAATACTCCAACATTTCCCCCTTATTACATTAGTTTGAACAAAAGTAGAAGTTTCAAGGGTTTTAAACCCAAACGTCTAGGGACTTTGATGAAACAATTTCACCAATCTTTCTTGATCGCTCAAGAAACACCGAACTAACTACACTAGTGGATCTCCTACCTACGCTCTCTCAAGAAACTCTAAACTATCCGCATTAGTGGATCTTCTGGTCATAAAAATTAAAATTGTCTGCACAACATGAGTGTTCCCACCTCCCTTGCACAATGAGATGTGTTTCCTCTGAAATTTCACATCTCCTTCGAGTGTGTCAAATTCCTCCTCCAATATTGCACATGAGACTCCTTTCCTCCAAAAGTACACATCTCCTCTGAGTGTGTCTAATGGCTCCTCAAGTGGTGTGGAAACAATCACCACTGATATGCTTGCACATGAGAAGCCTTTCCTCTGAAAGTCCACATCTTCTCTAAGTGTTTCGAACGCCTCCTCAAGTCATATTCAAATCTTGGCCCCTTTTCTCTCCTTGAAGGGACAATCATATTGCTAAGCCCCCTCTTTTCTTTAGGGACTAGTCTTCCAAGCCCTAGCTTTTCAAGGACACAAATAGATTGGTTCTCATGTAATGAATCATCCCTAATCAAGAAGCTTTCTTGCGATGATGGAAAACCTACTGCCTTTGTTGCCTCTAGCCTCTTACTAGACTCTTAGTCTTTTTTCGCTAGTTGTAGATTCAATTCTCTATAAACTTTGTTACACTAAAAGAATAGTCATATAACTTACTAAACCTCGACCTTCTAAATACTCACATATATTATTCAAAATACTACCTTGAGCACAAACACTTCTATATATCATGCTTACCAATATTTTATAAAAAGATTTGAAGTGATAACACATCCTTCAATGAAATCTCCCTTGTAAAAGACTTGTGCTTCTGTTAAAAACTGAGCACCACCATATTTTCCTCTTTTCATTAAAATGATTTGGCTTAGCAGTTACACATAAAACTCTACACATCTTGGAATTGATGATTTGCAGATAATCTATTAAATTTATAACAACACACAATCACTTGATCAAATGGTTTGAAGAATTACAACAGAGACATAACGACTGTGCAACAACATAACTTACCCTTTCATCACCACACTATTTTTGTAACTTCTTCAATGTCCTTGATCCGTTTCTTCACATTATGAATGGTCACTTCTTAACACAGAGTTGCAGTGGATGCCTCGTGCTTGCATTTTTTTGGTAATTTTTCTATTGTTACTGCTTCCCTAATTTTATAATTCTCTTTAAACTATTGGTATCTCCTTCTGCTTCATATACAACTACCAAATATTCAATCCAGAAACCACAAATATCCACCAACCGTGCACTGTTGCAACTCAGGCTGCCCAGGCCACAATAATAAACAAGCACACAAAAGAAAATGTACCTTACTCCACATAAAAAAAAAAAATTGTTATAGAAGAAATGGACATTCACTGATGAGTTACATTTGCATAACTAATTAAATAAGCTTGGTCGATTCAAGTGGAGGAAATCCTATGAGTTTTTCAATGCCTAGTTACAGATCTCTGTGACATCAGTAGTAATCTCTGTTCACAAGTAACCCAAAATGAATCATAGAGCTTCCTCGCGAGAATAGATAATCATGAACATTCATTATGTATGTGTGCTTAATGCCAATGGATACAACTTCAACTTATTCTTAGCACGACCTCCTCATAGGCTATAGAAAAACTGATCAACTGGAAATTAATGAACAGATTCAAACTCTCCCATAGTCATCTCTTCCATCGCGCACTTTACATCCCATGGGCACAAGAACGGTATTTTCTCTGATACAAAATAAAAGAGAACATACTTAATTTATGTTTATTAACTCATTTGAATACAATTAAATAGGCTATATAAGTCATTTTTGTAAATGTATAACCGTAGAAATGAAGCGGTAGTTTTAATAATTAATAATAACTCTAAAGCTAAGCCAACCTATTTAATGTAATACTCCAACAAAATCGATGAACATTCATTTGTTTTGGAGTGATCTGTATGCATGAGGTCTTAATGGTTACATGGAAAGATTGTGTGAAGTGGATTCTTAGATAAGGAAAGTATTTGTTGAAGAATGAAATGAGGGTATTTGAAGGTTTATGGTTTGGAGCTAGAAATTAATGACGATTTAATTTCCAAGGTTTCTAATACACTAGTGGAGGGAAGGAAGTTTTACAAAGATAGAAAATATATGAATGAAGTGGTGGAAATCTTCTTCTATCTTGGAGAAAGTGATAAAGTGAAGAGGAATATTGATGGAGGATATAATAGAACTTTTTTCAAAGCCCCATGGGCAATGTGGCTAAGGTGATTATGTGGTATGTAACCCTAGATGACAAGTTTCATAGTATATTTAGTTACTACTTTGCAATTGTTAACCACTTTAGGAACAATAAATGCATCTTGATTCCCTTTTAATTATTCTCTTCTATGTGTCATAATCTTCAAGCCCATGCTAAAAACCATGCTTCCCCAATCCTTTATGAGGGTCTAGTTTTAATCATAATGGAACATGTTGGGGCTTTGAAAATTGATCCTCCTACAATGGACATTGAATTTAAAAATAATGTTAAGGCTCATAATGGGGATAAATCTTTTGAATAAGAGGAATATTCTTACAAAGATGAAGAGTTGTTTCAATTGTATAATAAAAAATACTCTTTGACTACATCCTCTTCCCAAAAGAAATTTTTTCTTACCGATGATGATGGCTTGGACTAGATCCCCTTGGATGGGTTTGTTCTTGATTCTTTGGATCCTAGTGTTAGTGACAAGGGGAAAGGAAAAGCTAAATTATGTACTTCTAGTAAAGGAAAAGATAAGGTTCCTTCTAGATCCCTCTTAGTTGGGGTGGGAGGAAATATTCTCACATTAATAAGTCTAAATTGAACCCTCAAAATGATGTGGCCCTCATTTTCCCTATTTATCAACCTTAGAGTATGGAGGATATGGATATGGGAATCCATGTTGATATTATTTTTGAGTTAGGCGAGGATACTCTAATTAAGAAGGGTTCATCAGTCTAGGAGAATTATAATTTTAAGAAAATGTTAAAGACATGATGGAGACTTAGAATTCTCTTTTCTTGTGGATAGTTGTAGAAATTAATGTTTTGATAGATAAAGTTACTGTCTCATTTGAGCCATAGTTTGGAAGAGATTGTGGCTGGTACCTAGGCTTTAGCTAAGGGAATCAAAGATCTTAAGGAAAATCATGAGCAGCACATCCAACATCTAGGGGAAACCATGAAAGTAATTTTGGAAAAGCTAAGAGCTGTAATTGTCATTAGTAAATCGACCACGAATAATATCCAAAAGAGCTTCAATAGATTAGATGAACAAGCATAAGACTTACAAATTATATCTAAGGGAATCTTGACCTCCTCCTTGGTCAGTGTTAAGTTGGCAAAGAAAGTTTAAGATGAGGAAGGGGGTGTGGTAAAGAAGGATAGAGCTCTTACAAAGGATAAAGGAGCAGCCAAAAAGGAGAAAGATATGACATATATGCCCGAACTTGCGACTATATTGAGGAGTAAAGATAAGGTGATCACTCCAATTGATAACAGAGTCAATAAGGTCCATAGTATGAATGAATAAATCATGCAAAAATATGATAGTCTCATAAAAGGTCTGTAAGTTCTTTAGGGTGTTCTTCCCTTGTTTTTGTACTTTTTGTTAGCTATTATTTTGATGATGGTTTGCATTTGGAACTTTTCACTTTTTTGTGTTTCATACTTTGGTTTAGGTCCCTCAAAACCAATTTTCCTTTGAGCCAAAACAATAAAATATGCTCTACATTTAATATAAAAAACTACCTAAATAAATAAGAATGATAATTATATATTAACCTACCTTATTGGTGTAATTATAATGCAAATAATCATGGCAATCTAAGAGTACAAATACAAGAGAAAATTAGTAGACATAGATGCTTTGTTGATTACCCATTCAATTAAATGCAAAAACAAGACAAAATAAAAAATATATCGAGCACCAAAAACAAGATAGGTGAATTCTCTAGGTTTGCAATACTCTTGTTAGAATAAATGAGAGAGGGGGTGAATCAGTTAAATCAGTTATCCCACAGTCCCAAAATCTTAGATGTACTTTTCAAAACTTTTCCAACAATGTATACAACTCGGTAAGATAAAATATCTATTTGTTTGTTCATTTACCAAATACCAGCAATTATCCAAACTATGATTACTGATTAAATCAGCTATGTAGTATGTAAAGTATGAGAGAAAAACAATCATAGAAAATAACACATAACAAAATGATTTAACATAGAAACCCTGCTAAGGGAAAGCCCACTTGGGACCAGTAACCCAAAATATTTCACTCATCTAAAGTGAGCTCAGTTAGGAGGCAACCCTATTAAAGGTTACAATGCACACTGTTAGGTGTGACCTGGTTAGATGATTTATCACTAACATTTAACTTTTGACTAGCATTCACTATGGGGTCAACAAGATAACAATTAACATTCAAGGATTGTCATATGGAAATACATAAGACTGTTAAGTCCACTTGGTTAAGAGATTTTTCTGAATCAATGGTTGAATTGATACAGTTATGATCTGATTCAAATACAACTCAATTAAAAATATTTAGATCTATGCTAAGCTCATAAAACTCATTTGATCATTAATGAATTCACTTCCTCAATATTTCCCCAACTTACTTTACTTGGTGTATAGTTCTCTAGCGCTCGGTAATGTCTGAAGCTCAATACTGTCTATAACCAGTTTGATCACGAATGTATGACTAATATCTTCATGTGAAATATTTTGTAGTCTCTATTCATCTGGCATGTTTCAATAATGAAACTCATGTCTCTTAAATAGACAAGTAAGTCATTTTCATATCAGCCATCAGATTTTTCCTCTTAATCTCCTTCATCCATTTTGATGATTAAAACTTCCTCAGAAAATGTTTCAATAACACATTCTAATCTCATCCTTTAGATCATCTCTGAATTGTGTCAGCCATGGATCTTATAACAAACTTCATTTGTAACCTTGAAATCATAACAATTTCTAGCTCATCAATTTCAGTCGGCTGTTTTTAGCATTTAATATTTTCATCCATACTTAGTTAATACTAAAATGCGTTAGTGATAACTAACTCAGTATTATTGTCACTCAGTATACACTGCACTAGCTCGGTGTATATATAATTCTTCAATTACCGACCACATTGACTTGTTCAATTCAAATCTCTTCTTTATAATAGAATAATGTAACATGCTGAAGTCAACAATATAAAGCCATAGAATCATCAATAAGTTACCCAATTTATGCCTTATCCTTATCTATCATATCCATCTTTTCCTTATGTAGATATCTCATTTCTTCACCATTTCTTCCTTCTACAAATATTTAGATGTTTGTGACTATCATGATAGTATAGTCAAGACAACTAGTTGACATCAATGACAACATATTGACTAATTTAATCATCTTACATATCACTTTTATAGCTCGGTGATCTCTAATCATTGTTTCTTTAGTTCATCAAGATATTCAATCAGTTGTAGGTCATCAATCTCTCCCTTTGGCATTGATGGCAACATAAACAATATGAAATATGTCATACCATACCAAACATGTGTTCTGCAACTATATAGGTAAATGTTGTGGCTCCATAAGCACTCCCTAGCTTGACATTTAATATGTTTAATAACTACAAACAACATTCCATGCAGACTCTCCTTGCAGATTTGATCTTTTCAGCTCTCTGATTCTTTCTCATCTTCTCATCAGTATATATTTCTTCTCTCCCTTTATTTCATAGAAATTCCTCTCCCTTTGACAACAATGCCAAATAAAATAAATAGCTCTTCAGCAGCCAGGTAATTCTTTGTTGTTAGGTCTAGATCAAGTACCTTCATGTATTGATATACAGTTCTTTGTTCCAACTTCTACAATCTTTCACAACCTTAGGAATCCTAAAGTGTGAGCTATGTGCATCAACGTGAATGATTTTATGATAAAGTATAGGTTGATGAAACCTCCTGATCACCTTACTAACCGATAGACAGGGGAAAGACCTCTAGTCTAGTCCTCAAATACTCAAAAGCGTTCTTCGGTAAGGGCTTAGTAAAAATATTAGCAAGTTGTTCTTTAGATTTCACAAATTCCAGTTTGACTTGCTTCTTTTGTACTTGTTCCATCAAATAGTGATACTTAATAGATATATGCTTTGTTTTTTAATGCATCACCAAATTCTTGCTAATGTTTATAGTACTTGTGTTGCCACAATATATAATCATCAGTTCAGTGATCACTTCATTCATTCCTTCCAACACTTGTTTTATCCAAGAAATATTTGAATAATTTGTAGTAGCAACAAAATACTCTACTTTAGTAGTAGACTGAGAAATGCATGCTTGTTTTTTCTTATCTAAGTCACAAGCCTTTCTCCTAAAAAGAATGCTCAATCAGTTGTGCTCCTCCAATCATCAATGTTTCCAGCCCAATCTACATCTGTGTAAACTCAGAGTTCAAATTTGGCTTCCTTTGAGTACCATAAACCATAGTCTTCAGTCTTCTTCAAGTATCTCAGAATCTTTTTAACAACAACCACATGTGAATCTTTCGGATTAGCATAAAATCTTCCCACAATCCCAAATGCATGTGCTATATCAAGCTTGGGTGAACCCACAATAGTGGGTTACACTTTTTTGCCTAAACGGACACTGAACTCTACATTTTGAAAAAAAACTTTTAGATTCAGATGCATATTATCGTTAAACCGTTTAAAATTAGAAGATGAAGTAAATTATAGTCTTTCAAGATTTTCTGTCTATATTCTAAATAAAATTTTTATTTTTATTTTTGAACTGATTTGAATGGTTTTTTATTTCTCCCACGAAAAACTGGTATGTTTATGAAAATATCATTTTCAAAGAGTTACATTATTTTCATAGAGCGTAACATTTTTTCTAAAATATATATCAATGTGCTTATTTTGAATTTAGTTTTTTAAGATACATATAGATGACATGGAATTGGTTTGACGATATTATCATGATTATTGCATATTTTATTAACGTTTGAAGTTGACTAAATCATAATTTTGACATACCTTGACTACATAGCTTATAACTTCTTGTGTATTTGCCCAATTTCATTTTTATTTCTTTTTGATAGAAAGAGAACTTCAATTCCTAGGGCATAGATATTTTTTAGAATTCCTTTTCTCTCATTTACCATTTTTCCATAAGCATCAAACATAGAGGTAGATATACAGTGAAATATCTATGTTTAGTAAAACTAAAAATACAAAGTCATAATAAAATTAATATATACTAACATTATAATAATTGGAAAGATTTTTCTCATTAGTACCTTACTAAATAGATAGGTTTTTCAAATGGATTCATTTGATCTTTCAAATGATAAAGTCGAAGTGGATTTTTGTCAGCATTTTAATAGGTGCGAAGGAAACTCCATTGTAGGTATGAATGAGGAGTATAGATATTATATCAATATTTTCTTTTATCTAAGAGGCTTTGAGCTAACCATTTTTATTTAATTCCTTCAAATGGAACCTCTCAAGGATTAAATCATCATATTTTACTAAAAATGTGTTATTTCAGTAAAAATCAGCATGCCTCAAAAAGTGTAACCCACTATTGTGGGGTCACCCGCCTACTATGTACCACATACATCAGTTTTCCAATCATTGATTTGTATAGTATCTGATTTACCTCGATTGATTCATCATCCTTTGTCAACTTACATCCTGCCACCATTGGTGTTCCTACCGGTTTTGAATCTTCCATGCCAAAAGTCTTTAACACTTCCTTTATGTATTTTGATTGAGTGATGAAAATCCCATTATTCTGTTGTACAATCTACAAACCTAGAAAGAATTTAAGCTCTCCAAACATTGAAATTTCAAATTCCTTTCTCATTTCATCAGCAAAATATTTGTAAATCAAATCATGTCCTCCAAAGATTATGTCATCAACAAAAATTTCAGCAATCAAAATATTATCATCAGATTCTCCTTTCAACAAATATTATCTTCTGATTCAGATTAAAAAAACCTTCTAGTTGTTCAATGTAGACCTCACCCTCAAGAATTCCATTTAGAAATTCTAATTTCACATCCATTTGATATACTTTGAATCCCTTATGTGCAACATATGCAAGTAATATATGGACTCCTTCAAGTCTTTCTATTGTTCACCATAGTCTATACCTTCTTCTTGTGCATATCCGTTACATACTTGGTCTTTCCTTATTCCTAGTAACCTCACCATTCTCATTTAGCTTGTTTATGAAAATCCACTTAGTACCTATCACATTTTTATCATTCGGTCTCGGTACCAATGTCCATGTCTTATTTTTCTCAATTTGTTCAATTTATTCATTCATTGTCTTAATCCATTCCTCATTTTCAAGTGTATCTCTAAAATTCTTAGGCTCAAATTCACAAACTAAGCATCTGTTTTGTCTTAACTTACTTTGGGTCATCATGCCAGGTTGCTTGTCTCCAATGATATGGTTCTGTGAATGGTGTCTTCTAACAAATCTTGCTAGCACTTGTTCTCTTCTTTGCTCATCATTCGATTTAGGTTCATTTTACATTTACACTTTCAACCATTTTATTAGTAGCCTTGTTCAAAAATTTATAATCTTTACTCTTAGTAGAATATCCTAAAAATATTCCTTCATCACCTTTAGAGTCAAATTTACCATTTCTATCATCTTTTAGAATGTAACACCTACTTCCAAAATTTTTGAAATAACTTACATTCAGTGTATAGCCAAGCCATAACTCATAAGGTGTCTTGTTTGTGTCTTTCTTCAGTTAAACTCGGTTCAAGGTGTATCCAACAGTGCTAAATGCTTCTCTCCAGTACATTTGTGCAACATCTTTCTCAATCATCAATGTTTTGGCACAATCAACAATAGATCGGTTCCTTCTCTCAGCAATTCCATTCTACTGTGGTGTCCTTGGTTTAGAAGCCTATCTTTTGATTCCATGCTCATTATAGTAGTTAGTGAATTCATCAAAAATAAACTCACCTCCTCTATCATATTTTAAGCATTTTTTTTATCGGTTTCCTTTTCAACTTTATCCTTATACCACTTAAACAACTTGAAAGCCTCATATTTTTCTTTTAAAAACATGACTGTCATCATCCTAGAGTAGTCATCAAAAAATAAAATAAAATATTTGTCACCATAGTAACTTTGAATTCTCACAGGACCACATAAGTTGGTATGTACCAATTCAAAAATACCTTTAGATGAATAGTCTTTTCTTTTAAAACTAGATTTGGTCATCTTTTCTTTCTGACATTGATTACACATAATATGATCAGGTTTGGTTAGACTTGGTAAACCTCTAAATCTTCTCTTTTTATAGATCTTAACCATGTTATCAAAGTTCACACAACACAGTCTCTTATGCCACAATCATACATCTTCATTTCTGGCCAACAAACAAGAAGTTTTAGCATTGTGAAGATAGAATAGATTACCTTTTGATTGCCCTCCAGTACTAACCATCTTTTTGGTTCCATCATAGATTTTTACCTTCTTACTTTCAAAAGAAACTCAGTGACTTGAGTTATTCAGTTGTGCTACACTCAACAAGTTGTTGTTTAGTCCTTTTACCCAGTATGCATTATCACATCTAATCCTATCATTCAATAAGATAGACCCTTTTCCTTTCACTTGACAAGGTGTATCATTTTCCATTTTGACTGATCCTTCATTGTAGTGTTCAAGATATTCAAATTTATCTTCATCACCAGTCATGTGATATGTACAATCACTATCAATGATCCAAGTATAATTCTTGCTAACTTTAGAAATAAGGGCCGTTTCTACATACCTTTCCTCTTCTTCTGAATCATCTTTCATTGCAACAAATACCACTTCAATTTCATCCTTAGTGTTTGTGTCATTCTCATTTTGTCCAACAAGGTAACATTCCTTCTTGCTTTTTTGTTTCTAATCTCGGTTTTTTCTTCTATCATAGTGTCAGTTTCCTCTGTTATCTATTCTATCAAACTTTCCATCACTAGAATGATCATTTTCTTTATCTTCTTCTTTCTTCTTAGGACATCTAGAAGCAATTTGGCCAATCTCTTTACAATTAAACAAGCTAAAGGTAACTTTCCCTTATACCTTCCTTTACCTTTCTGAAGTCTTTGGGCCATAAGTGCTTCAAGCTCATCAAGCTCATCTTCGTTGTCACTACCACTTTCATTCTTTATATTGTGCTTACTGCTAGATTTACTGATCTTCATAGAAGACATAAAAGTAGACTCAACACTTGGTACAACACTTTTGTCATAATTATTCAGCTCAAAAGTAGTCAACTTGCCAATTATACTATCAAGGGTAAGAGTTCTATTAGGTGCAGACTTCATTTCATGATGTGCAGATATCCTAATTGCATATATAAGAAGCAAGGTTCTCAATATTTTACTTACAATAGTATCTTCAAAAATAATATCTCCTGCTCCTCGGATAGCATTGACCACCTCTTTGATTCGGTTAGAGTATTGTGTGATGTTCTCACCTTCTTTCATTTTCATGTCAGCAAATCTACCTCTTAAACTTTTAGCTCGGGCTCTCATTACATTTACATCACCACCATGAACTAGTGAAAGTTTGTCCCATATTTATTTCTTTGTAGTGCATTCTTTGATATACACAAATTCAACATCCGATAGAGAAGCAAAAATCTCTATCATAGTTATGTTTTGTTCATGTCTATCTCTTAACTAATCAACTGTCAAAGGTCCAATAGTTGGTTGTATGTAGCCATTGTCTAGTAGTGTGATAGCAAGTTCTCCAATTCCAGATATGTGAAGCCTCATCCTACTTTTCCATGTCGAGAAGTTATCTTTGTTCAACTTAGGCACTTCCCTCTTATACATCTTGTGAACTTTTTCTTAAGTCCTTGAAACTTTCCTCCAAGAAACTAATATGCTCTGATACCAATTGTTATAATAACTAAGATGGGGGGTGAATTAGTTAAATCAGTATAAATCCTATAGTCCCAAACTCTTAGATGTACTTTTCAAAAAATTTCCAATAATATAAACAACTCGGTAAGATAAAATATCAATCTATCTGTTCATTTACCGAATACCAATAATTATCCAAACTGTGATTACTGATTAAATCAACTATGTAGTATGTAAAGTATGATAGAAAAATAATCATAGAAAATAACATATAACACAATGATTTAACGTGGAAACCCTACTAAGAGAAAAATCACCTGGGACCGGTAACCCAAAATATTTCACTCTTCTGAAGTGAGCTCAGTTAGGAGCCAACCCTATTAAAGGTTACAATGCACACTGTTAGGTGTGACCTGGTTAGAGGATTTATCACTAACAGTTAACTTTTGACCAGCATTCACCATGGGGTCAACAAGATAACAATTAACAAATTCAATGAATGTCATATGGAAATACATAAGACTGTTAAGTCCACTCGGTTAAGAGATTTTGTTGAATCAATGGTTAAACTGATACAGTTTTTAATCAATTCACTTCCTCAATATTTCCCCAACTTACTTTACTCAGTGTATAGTTCTTTGACGCTCGGTAATTTCTATAGCTCGGTTGTGTTTGTAACTGGTTTGATTAGGAATGAATAATATATTCACGCAAAGTCTTCTGCAGTCTCTATTCATCCAACATGTTTCAATAAAGCCTCTCTTAATTTTCATACAAAATTAGGATTAAAATCTTAAGAATTTACCATGTAAGAATAACAATATTATGTTAACTACACATGTTTATACTCATAATTGTGAATTGGAAAAATGTGTCCAATCATTAGATAATTATATTCATCAATAGGTTTAACATTAATTATGATTTCATAGGTATTGGTGTGTGTATAGGCCAAAAGACTTTAGAAAAAGGATGCAACACCTTTTGATCATTCCTTAGTTCATACGTTAGGGAAGGGTAAAAAATATGATTGTAAACATACACAAAATGGTTGCACCTATAATTTTAGCATGTAAATCATGGTTTGTAAGACAAACCAAATATTAGTATGGTACCACTAGGTTCAACATGTAGGTAAGAAAGGTATAACTTGTTATGGTCTAGCAAAAATTGATTTTTTAGGAACACAGTCTTTTTCACATCATGTATTAGCAAATAATTGAATTGATGGATT
Source organism: Chamaecyparis obtusa (assembly GCA_027943335.1). NCBI lineage: Eukaryota > Viridiplantae > Streptophyta > Pinopsida > Cupressales > Cupressaceae > Chamaecyparis > Chamaecyparis obtusa. The sequence goes on along the minus strand of BSBK01003679.1, from coordinate 59,545 downwards.
GAGTGATTACAATTAGTTGGCATGCTTGTAGATGAAATGGATAATAAAATTAATGATAAGATGACCATATTGAGGGTTAATCTTCTAGGGATGATTTTATTACCATGAATATGTTAGAACTATTTAGAACAACATAGAGGGGGGGCGAATTAGTTGTTCTTAGGTCCAGATGTACCAGTTGAACTTTCTAGCACTTCATCAATCTCAGATCTAATCACCAACACAACTCGGTCTCTAAAGTATATATCAAAAACATATAACATGCAGTCCATTGTCCAAAAGTAATTAACTTTGTAGAATATAACAACATTCACATCAAAAAAATCACACAAGTATAACACCAGGATTTATAGTGACTTGGGAAAAACCACTTTGCAACATGATACTGATATTTCACTCTTCTAAAGTGAGCTCTATGAAAAGCCAACCCTGTTAAAGGTTTATAAACACATTGCTAGGTGTGACCCTATTAAAGGATTTAAACACTGTCAAAAGTGACCTGGTTAAAGGATTTAAGTACATTCCATTAGAATGCCACCTTGATTAAAGAATCTATACAATCACTGTTAGGTCAACCTTGATTAAAGGATTTAGACAGATACAATGGTTAGAAAGTAACAATAGTTTCTAATCTAAAAAACATAAAAATCACTTTGCAAATACAGATCCACTTCGCACATATATGTTAATTTACTGACTGAGCTTCATTTCCATATCCATCACTGATTTGCTCAAAATTCACTTCAAGCAATCACAATTCTGTTCATCTCCTTCACAATTTCATCTTCAGCCTTCTTCTTAGACTTATGAATTAATAACATCAACAACTTCAACCCATGTTGTAACCTCACAATTAAGTTTTCCTTTATACCTCTTCAATTAGGTAGATCCATCTTTTTCTGCTTAATCTCCTCCATAGATATTAGGTTTAGGTCAGATTTGTCAAATCCTTCCATCATTTATGTTCTTCATCCTTCCTTCTAGATACATCTTCAAAATTCTCTTTGAATCCATAATAATATGATTTACTATGCATTAAATACTCCATACAAAAAATTAATAAAGTGAACATGGTTTACATATCCCAAGAATTCAACTAAATTGGTTGGGAATCTCAATTCTTTTTCTAAATGTAAATTATTGACACTCAATCAATACTGTGATCTTCACCTTGGTCATCATTGTATATCTCGGTTATCTCTAAAAACTATCTTCCTCGGCTAACAATGTCTTTTCTTGGTAATTTCTTGCGACTCGGCATAAATTGATGTTTGGTCAACACTAAATTTACTCAGCATATACTAGTGCTTGGTCAACACTAACATCACTCAGCTGAAACTAGATTTCTACACTTTTGCCTGGTTAAATCTACTTCTTCAGTCTTTCTTCTTACTTAGATAGATAATACATTATCTTATCAATGTACCAATTAATCAAGTACCCATTGAAGTATCAAATAACTCAACCTTTCCTTAGGTTCTCTTGTTATCTCCTTTCCCTAATCCTCTTCATCAATCAATAGATATGGTACTATGCTAGATAGAAACTATCTTACCAGTTAAGGTTTGACATTAATAACAATACAACAATTGTTTCAATTGCAATTCCCAACAATCTCCCTCTTTGGCATTGATGGCAACACCACATGAATAACACATGATTTACCAAAAAATCCCAAAACTTTGTATGTGCATCAGATTTGTGTAATATCCTTAGCTTCATTCCAATTCACAACATCTTTTCCTTGCCTGACTATATGCACAGTTACTCCCTCTGAATCATTCCAGTCAACCAACTGTCTCTGAATCTCTCCCTCAGGTTCAATGAATCCTCTATGTTTTCTCCAGAATCTCTCCCTCTTTGACAATAATGCCAAAGAAGTATCTAACACTTACATCTTCCACATGTAGATACCTTCTTGTCAATTTAGTATGTTGTATTTCTCCCTCTACCATCTGGCTTATGACTGATTATCATCTTTTTTGTACTTCTCACAACTATAGGAAACTCCTAAAGTGTAACCTTTTGTGCATCAATTTGTCAGATATTCTATGTAGCACATTTTATGCAGTTCTCCTAGTTGAATAGGAAGCCTTAGTTAGGGGAATCACCCCTAGTTTACTTCTAAGATATTCATGATCATCCTTAGGTAAAGATTTTGTGAATATGTGTGCTAGTTGTTCATTTGTATTCACATATTCCATTCTCACTTCTTTATCTTGTACTAGCTCTCTCAAATAATTATACTTGATAGCAATATGCTTAGTCTTTGTGTGCATCACTGGATTCTTTGATATATTGATAGCACTTGTGTTATCACAGAAAATAACAACCAGCTTAGTGATTTCTTGTTTCATTCCTTTCAAAAATTGCTTGATCCATACCAAATTTGAACAATTCACTATAGCTACTACATACTCAGCTTCTACTGTAGATTGGGAAATGTAGTTCCATTTCTTGCTTTTCTAGGAGACTCATCTCATTCCTAGAAAGAATGCTCCACCACTTGTATTTTTCCTGTCATCAACATTTCTAGCCCAATCTGCATTAGTGTAGACTCTTAGTTCAAATTTATCATTCTTCTTGTAGTATAATCCATAATCCTCCATCCCTTTCAGATATCTCAGTATTCTCTTCACTTCCATCATATGATTTTCCTTAGGATTGGTAGAGAATCTTTCCACAATTCCAAATGCTAGGGATATATCTGGTCTACTATGGACAACATATTGTAGCTTTCCAATCATAGATCTATACAAGGTTTTGTTAGGATTAACAAGGTAGAAATAACAATTATGTGCAAATATAACCAATATCAAAAAATAATAAACCACACAGAAGAGAACACAAGACACAAAGATTTAACGTGGTTCACCCAATCTCTGGGCTACGTCCACCAACAATGAGTCCAATAGTTATTATCTAGTGATTACAACTTGATTACAATCCGTAATCCCTTTCAACTCAATTCTGTTGCAAGTACTAAAATCATACATAATGAAATCCATAACCCTAAGCCATATTATACAATATTTTTTCACTTTAGGGTTAGAATGAATTACAACATGTTGGCCCATAGCAAAAAAATATGTTGGCCTCAAACCCCGGCAAGGTCGGGAGGAAAAGTGTACAATACTTTCCTGGATACTACTTTCCTGATCAGTCACCACAAGCTAACAATCTCCCACTTGGTGACTGATCAGTATCCACACTAAAAAACCTCCCACTTGGAGACTAATCCTGTAGCAATACCACTACCATATGAGGCTCCTATTGGATCGAACCACCCTGGACTCAGTCGTTCCTTTATTCTGTTTAGTCTAGAAGACCAACTGAAGCTGAACATGAGTTCAACTTCTCCCTTGTTACTACCTTTGTGAACATATCTGCTGGATTATCATTAGTATGTATCTTTTCTAGCTTTAACTTCCCATCATCCAAAATTGATCGAATGAAATGGTACCGCAATTGTATGTGTTTTGTCTTTGAGTGCAAAGCAGAATTCTTCACAAGATGAATGGCACTTTGGCTATCTGTATGCAAAAAATTATCCTTCTGTGGATGTCCCAATTCTTCCATGAAGAATTGAAGCCATATCATCTCCTTGGCTGCCTCTGTAGTAGCAACATACTCTACCTCTGTAGTGGATAAAGCAACCACCTTTTGTAGTCGAGAAATCCAACTCACTACTGTCCCACCAATAGTAAATACGTAACTAGTAGTACTCTACCTACTATCTATATCTCCTACCAAATATGAGTCAACATAGCCTTGTACAATAGTAGTAGAACCCCCAAAGTGTAAACACTTACTGGATGTACCTCTCAAATATCTGAGAATCCATTTGACTACATTCCAATGCTCAATACCAGGGTTACTCATATATCGGCTAATGACTCCCACTACTTGTGAAATATCTGGCTTAGTACATACCATAACATACATTAAGCTCCCTACAGCTCAAGCATAAGGTACTTTATACATTTTAGTCTCTTCTTTTGGTGTCTTGGGACATATATCCTTAGTCAATTTCAAATGACCAGGCAAAGGTGTGCTGACAACTTTGGCATTCTCCATAGAGAAACGTTGCAACACCTTCTCAATATAATTAGCCTGAGATAAAGTCAGCTTCTTGTTTTTCCTATCTCTGCAAATTTTCATGCCAAGGATTTCTTTTGCTGCCCCCAAATCCTTCATAGCAAATGAGTGTGCTAATTGTTGTTTCAACCCCTTAATGTGATCCATGTTAGACCCAACTACAAACATATCATCAACATATAAACATAAAATAATATAGCCATCATCATCCAACCTCTTAAAATAAACACAATGATCAGAATGACATTGATTGTATCCATGCTCATTCATAAAAGTGTCAAATTTAATATACCATTGCCGAGGTGCTTGATTCAAGCCATATAAAATTTTCTGCAATTTGCACACCAAATTCTCCTTACCCTTGACCTCAAATCCTTGTGGCTTTACCATATATATTTCTTCATCCAAATCACCATGAAGAAATGTTGTTTTAACATCAAGTTTCTCTAAATGCAAATCTTCAGTAGCCACAATACTTAAAACAGTACGAATAGAAGTCATTTTAACAACTGGAGAAAATATCTCATCAAAATCAATACCTTTTTTCTATGCAAATCCTTTTACAACTAACCTGGCTTTAAATATTTTCTTACCTCCATCCTCTTCTTTCATCCTGTAAAACCATTTATGTTGTAAAGCCCATTTACCTCCAGGTAACTTGCATAAATCCCAAGTTTGATTTTTCAACAAGGAGTCCATTTCCTCTGTCATTGCAGACTCCCGCTGAATCTTTGTATCCACCTACATAGCTTCATTATAACATTTAGGTTCACCAGCATCTGTTAACAAAATAGAATATAGCGAGGGAGAAAATCTTTCTGGAGGTCTACTTAGCCTTGTTGACCGTCTAACATTCACTGGGGTGTGTGGTATTTGTTGTTGCTGTTGTTGCGGAGCATAAGGAACTACTAAAACATTATCTTTTGGAGTATCATCTAGTACTACATAGTCATTTTCTTTCTTCTCATGCTACTGCAATAGATCTTTGTAGAATACTTTCTCATTGAATATGACATCCTTTCTTCTTACAATTTTATGATTTTCAAAATCCCAAAGCCTATAACCAAATTCATCAATGCCATATCCAACAAGTACACATTTCTTTGACTTAGCTTCCAGCTTGGTTCTATTTTCAGGATCTATATGTGCAAAAGCTTCACAACCAAAGGTTTTGAGAAAAGAATAACTCACCTTCTTACCACTCCATGCTTCCTCTGGAATATCAAAATCCAAAGGAGTAGAGGGGCCTCTATTAATTAAATAAACAATAGTGTTTACAACCTCTACCCACATGTTTTTAGGCAGCCTAGCATGCAACCTCATACTCCTTGCACGCTCCATTATTGTCCTGTTCATGCATTCAGCCACTGCATATTTTTGTGGAGTCCTTGGTACAATTTTTTGCCTATGAATACCATTAGAGGAACAATAATCTTCAAATTATGTGCTGCAATACTCACCACCATTATCAGATCTAAGACATTTTAACCTTTTACCAGCCTCATTCTCAACCAAGCATTTCCATTTCTTAAAAGTTTGAAATACATCAGATTTCTGTCTAAGGAAATAAATCCATACTTTTCTTATTGCATCATCTATAAATGTAACACAATATAGAGAGCCACCAAGGGAAGATACCTGAGCTGGTCCCCATACATCTGTATGCACATGCTCTAATTTCTCATTTTTCTTTTCCTTCCCACTCTTCACAAAATTAACTCTATTTTGTTTTCCATAAACACAACTTTCATAGAAATCCATATTGACACATTTCAGACCAGGTAAAACTTTCCTTGAATGAAGTAATTTCATACCTTTTTCACTCATGTGCCCGAGTCTGTTGTGCCACAGTGCTGTGTCAGAATCTACAGCAATGGTTTGATGCTCTTCCTACTCAACTGCAGCCACTATTCTTGAACATTTATTATCTTCTGAAACAATTAAAGTAGAAGGAACAGTATGACCTGTACAAAGATATAAGGTGCCTACTATCACACCTTTTTCTATTACTAAGGAACCCTTTGAAACCTTCCAATTTCTATCATTAAAAGTAACTGTGCAACCCTCATCACCCAGTTGCCCTGCTGAAATTAAATTCCTACTCAGCCTTGGAACATGTCTTACCTCTTGTAGTAGCCAATGATTCCCATTCTAGAACTTAATCTTAATTTTTCCCTTTCCAACTATTTGACAGGGTTCATTACCTCCCAAATAAACTAGCCCAAAATCCCCTTGGACATAATCAAGAAAGTAACCTCTATGGGGTGTAGCATGAAATGAAGCCCCAGAATCTAAAACCCATAAATCATCAATACTTTCTAAAGAAAGATTCAAAGCATCCTCTTCATATTTATTACTTACCATATTTACCTCCTTGTTACCTTCTTGTTTGTCTCCTTTATTCTTCTGAGACCAGCAATCTTTCTTCTTATGACCTAGTTTTCCACAGTACCAACAATCATTTGGCTCTTTGGATTCAGACCTCTTTCCCTTTGATTTTCCTCTTGATTTCCCATGATTTCCAGAGTTGTTTCCTCTCTCATTGGTTCTACCCCTTCTTTTTGCATTTAAGACACTACTTGATGTGGATCAACCTGAGCTTTTCCTATGAATTTCCTCACTTAGAATAACACCAATAACATCATCATATTTTAGGGTATTAGAACCAAAAATTGAATTAGTAACAGCCATTACCAAGCCATTCCAGCTTTCAAGCAAAGAACACAAAATCAAGAGAGCCCTAACTTCTTCATCAAAAATAACATTGACAGAAGTTAATTGACTGGTAACTATATTAAACTCATTTAAATGATTAGAAACTAATCCACCTTCCACCATTTTCATATTAAACAAATGCTTCATGAGAAATACCTTATTTGAAGCGGAGGGCTTTTCATACAACTTTGTTAGGGTTTTCATCAAATCTTCAGTCATCTTTGTTGAGGTAATATTGAATGCCACCGATTGTGCTAGGCATAATTGAATACTACCAAGAGCCTTTCTATCAAGAATATCATAGTCCTCATCACAAATGCTTACTAGTTTCTTGGCTTTTTCTTCCAACGGCTGCCATAGATCCTTTTGATAGAGATAGTCCTCCATTTGCATTTTCCATAACTGAAATTTCTACCCATTAAACTTGTCAACCTTCAGCCTACCCTTGTCTACCATTTCTCCCACTCAACCGTGAGATTCCCACTAAACCGTGAGATCTTCCTATAGAGGATAACTAGAAAACACTCTCTCTGATACGACTTGTTAGGATTAGTAAGGCAGAAATAACAATTATGTGATAATATAACCAATAATAGAAAATAATAAATCACATAGAAGAGAACACAAGACACAAAGATTTAATGTGGTTCACCCAATCCTTGGGCTACATCCACCAATAGCGAGTCCAATATTTTATTATCCAGTGATTACAACCTGATTACAATCCGTAATCCCTTACAGCTCAATTATGCCGCAAGTGCTAAAATCATACATAATGAAATCCCTAACCCTAAGCCATATTATACAATATTTTTCCACTTTAGGGTTAGAATGAATTACAACATGTCGGTCCATAGCCGAAAAATATGTTTGCCTCAAAAAAATTTGCCTCAGGGGCTGCACCCCCGAACCCCTACTCTTGGGGGCTACTGCTCCCAAAACCCTACTCAAGGCCTGGCCCAGCCTTGAGCCCTGATGAGGTCAGGAGGAAAAGTGTAAAGTACTTTCCTAATCAGTCACCACAAGCTAACAGGTTTGATTCACTTCAACATTATCTTCAATTTTAGATAGTTCCTATCTAGTATTCATATGAGTACTTAATGGTCTAGAATCCTCCATACCAAAAGTTTTCAGTATCTCTTTGACATATTTAGATTGAGTAATAAAGATACCTTTCTCCATTTGATAAAATTGTAATCCAACAAAGAATTTTATCTCACCAAACATAGACATTTCAAACTCATTTTGCATCTCATTTGAAATTTTTTGACATAGGGCATCTTTTCCTAAAAATATGATATCATCAAAAAAAAAATTCAGCTAACAAAATCCCTTTACCTTCTTCAATTTTCATATACAGATTGTTGTTGTCATTTGTTTTTGCAAATCCAATCTTTATCAAATAATTGTGCAATCTTTCATACCATCCTCTTGGATCTTGTTTCAATCTGTACAACACCTTGTTCAATTTGCAAACCATAATTTTCTTTCTCGAGTCAACAAATCCTTCAGGTTGTTTAATGTATGCTTCTTCTTCTAATATACCATTAAGAAATGCAGATTTGACATCCATATGATATACTTTGAAATCTTTATATGTAGTATATGCAAGTGGAGTCCTTACTCCTAATCTTGTTATAGGGGAAAATTTTCCCCCATAGTCTATTCCTTCTTCTTGTCCATAACCCTTACATACCAATCTTTCCTTGTTTCTTGTGACTTGCCATGTTCATTTAGCTTATTTTTGAATACCCATTTTGTTCCAATAACATTCTTATCTTCTGGTCTCGGCACCAGATTCCAGGTATCATTCTTTTCTATTTGATCAATTTCTGCATTCATAGCTTGAATCCAGTCATCATTCTCTAAAGTATCTTTTACTATCTTAGGCTCAAATTCACATAGTAAACACATAGGGTCTTTCAACTTACTTCTTGCCAAGAATCTAGATTCTTTATCTCCAATGATTTTCTTAGGCTTATGATGTCTTCTTACATACTGTGCCAATGTAGGTTCTGATTTATTTTCTTCTTGATCTTCAGGTTCATCACACAAATTATCAGTTTCTTCTTCTGATTGCTCAACAACACCCTCCTGATGCTCAACAACATCCTCCTTATGCTCGACATTTCTTATCCATGAATCTACATCTGGCTCAAGTGTGTTACTTTCCTCTCCTTCTTCCATATACATAAAATGTCTATAATCATCAGGTTCTTGTTTGCCTTCTAGTTCCTTTTTTTCTGCATATTCATCAACTCTAACATTTGCACTTTCCACAACTTTTTTAGTGTTAATGTTTTTGCACTTTCTACAACTTTTTTAGAGTTAGAATTCAAAAACTTATAAGCTTTTCTCTTAGTGGAATAACCTAGGAATATGCCTTCATTGATTCCTATTGTCTTTCGATATATAGCATTTACTCCCAAAAATTCTAAAATACTTTACAATAGGTGCATATCCATGCCAAAGCTCATAAGGTGTAGCATTTGTACTTGGTTTAAGGTATAAAAAGTTATACTTACAACTTCTCTCTAGTATTTTTGTGTAACATTCTTCTCAATCATCAGTGTTCTTCCATAATTGACTTGTTTCTTCTCTCCGCTATGCCATTTTGTGGAGGTGTTCTCGGTGCAGACATCTATCTCTTGATTCCTATATCATTGCAAAATAGATTGAACTCATTTGATATACACTCTCCACCTCAGTCAGATCTCAAACATTTCAGGCTTCTACATATTTCTTTTTCAACTTTTTCCAAATACCACTTAAACAACTTAAATGCATCGGATTTTTCTTTCAAAAACATTACAGTCATCATCCTAGTGTAGTCATCAACAAACATAACAAATTACTTATGAACACAATAAATTTGTACACCCATAGGTCCACAAAGGTTAGTGTGAACCAATTCCAAAATATTTTCATAAGTATATGTCTTTCTCTTAAAACTAGACTTTGTCATTTTTGCCAATTGACACTGTTTACACATCACATTATCAGGTTTCTTCAATCTCAACAAACCTCTAACTTTCTTCTTTTTACTAATATTTACCAGATTGTCAAAATTCACATGAAACAACCTCTTATGCCATAACCATACATCATCAACTTTTGCAAACAAACATATTTCTTCAGACAGGTCTAGATAGAACAAGTTACCTCTTGTCTATTCTCCACTTGCAATTAGTTCACCAATGACATCAAATATTTTATCTTCTTGTGATGAAACTCCACTCGGTAACCAATACTATTCAATTGTGCAACACTCAACAAATTATAGTTAAGACCTTCAACCCAATAAGCATTTTCACATGTGATCTTATCAGTCAGCTTAATTAATCCTTTACCTCTCACATGACATGGTCCATCATTACAAAAATTAACACTTGTACCTTTCTAATGATCTGGGGTTTCAAATTTACTTTTGTCACCAGTCATGTGATGTGAGAAATCACTATCAATAATCTATTTGTCACCTTTACTCACATAAGAAATAAGTGCATTTTTCTCATCTTCATCAGAATTAGCTTTCATAGCAACATAAACTACTTCAATATCACATTCATCAAATTCACTAGTGTCACTAACAGTTTCCTCTTTCTTCATCTGATAGACTTTCTCAATCTTTATATACAGATTATTGTTGTCATTTCTCCTTGCAAATCCAATCTTTATCAAATAATTGTGCAGTCTCTCATACCACTCTCTAGGGGCTTGTTTCAATCCATACAGTGCCTTGTGCAACTTGCAAACCATATTCTTCTTGTTTGGATCAACAAATCCTTCAGGTTGTTCAATGTATACTTCTTCTAATATCACATTCACAAATGTGGTTTTGACATCCATTTGATATACTTTGAAACCTTTATAAGCTGCATATACAAGTAGAGTCCTTACTCCTTCTAATCTTGGTACAAGGGAAAATGTTTCTCCATAGTCAATTCCTTCTTCTTGTGCATACCACATACATACTAATCTGGCCTTATTTCGTATGACTTCTCCATGTTCATTTAGCTTGTTTCTAAATACCTATTTTGTACCAATAACATTCTTGTCTTCTAGTCTCGACACTAGAGTCCATGTATTAATCTTTTCTATCTACTCTATTTCTTCATTCATGGCTTGTATCCAATCATCATTCTCTAAAGCATCTTTTACGGTTTTAGGCTCAAATTCACATAGTAAGCATGTATGATCTTTCAACTTACTTCTTGTCAGGATTCTAGATTCTTTATCTCTAATGATTTATTTAGGCTTGTGATGTCTTCTTACATACTATGCCAATGTAGGTTCAGATTTATTTTCTCCTTGTTCTTGATCTTCAGGTTCATCATTCAAATTATCTTCTTCTTCTTCTTATTACTCAAAAATATCCTCCTAATGCTCGACAACATCCTTCTGATGCTCGATAGTATCCTCCTAATGCTTGACAACATCCTCCTAGTGCTCAGCATTACGTATTCGCAACTTTGCATTTGGTTTAGGTGTATTACTTGCCTCTCCTTCTTCCATGTATACAAAAGATCTGTAATCTTTAGATTCTTTCTTGTACTCAAATTCATTCTTTTCTGCATATTCATCAACTCTAACATTTTTACTTTCCACAACTTTGTTAGTGTTATAATTAAAACACTTATAATCTTTTCTCTTAGTGGAATATCCTAGGAATATGCCTTCATGTACTTTTTGTATCAAATTTTCCATTCCTATTGTCTTTCAATATATAGAATTTACTCCCAAAGAATCTAAAATACTTCACATTAGGTATATATCCATGCCATAAATCAAAGATGTAGCATTTGTACCTTTTTTTATTTGTACTTAGTTTAAGGCATAAACAACTGTACTGATAGATTCTCTCCAAAAATTTTGTGCAACATTCTTTTGTATCATTAGTGTTGTAGCACAATCCATAATTGAACTATTTCTTCTTTTGGTTATACCATTTTGTGGAGGTGTTCTCCGTGCAGACATTTGTCTCTTGATTCCTCTATCATTGTAGAACAAATTGAACTCATTTGATACAAAGTCTCCACCTCTGTCAGATCTCAAACATTTAAATCTTCTACCTATTTCTTTTTCAACTTTTTCCATGTACCACTTAAACAACTAAAATGCATCAGATTTCTTTTTCAAAAACATTACAGTCATCATCCTAGAATAGTCATCAACAAATAGAATGAAATATTTATCACCATAATAAATTTGTACACCCATAGGTCCACAAAGGTCAGTATGAACCAAGTCCAAAATATTTTCAGAAGTATATGTCTTGCTAGATTAAAACTAGACTTTGTCATTTTTCCCAATTGACACTGCTTGCACATCACATTATCAGGTTTCTTCAATCTCAGCAAGCCTCTAACTTTCTTTTTTTTACTAATGTTTACCAGATTGGTAAACTTCACATGAGACAACATCTTATGCCACAACCATGTACATTATCAAATTATGCAAACAAACATGTTTCTTTAGACAGATCTAGATAGAACAAGTTACCTCTTGTTTATTCTCCACTTCTAATTAGTTCACCCGTGGTATCAAATATTTTAGCCTTCCTGTGATGAAATTCCACTCGGTAACCAATGTTGTTCAACTGTGCAATACTCAACAAGTTATATAGTTAAGACCTTCAACCCAATAAGCATTTTCACATGTGATCTTTTCAGTCAATATAATTGATCCCTTTCCTTTCAAAGGACATGGTGCATCATTATCAAACTTAACACTTCTATCTTTGTAATGATCTAGGGTTTCAAACTTACCTTTGTCACCAGTCATGTGATGTGAGAAACCACTATCAATAATCCATTTGTCACCTTTACTCACATAAGAAATAAGTGTAGTTTTCTCATCTTCAACATAATCATCTTTCATAGCAACATAAAAAACTTCTATATCACATTCATCAGATTCACTAGAGTCACTGCCAGTTTCTTCTTCAGCAATATAGTAGGATTTATTACCTTTATCTTTGTAGTCTCTATACCTTTAGTGATATCTTTCATTTCTATTATCTTTGTACTTTCTTTCCCTTCTCTCATCTTTGTCATTCCTTTTAGGGAATCTTGTTGCAATATGGACAACTTTTTTACATGAAAAATAAATTATAAGAAGTTTACCTTTATATTTCCCTTTTCCTCTTTTTAGCCTTCTAGCCATAAGTGCCTCAAGATCATCTAGTTCCTCATCAGAAGTATCACTATCACTATCATTTTTCACACACTTTTCTTTTTCCTTCTTAGACTTATATGCAGAACCATTTGTGACTTGAATGCAGATTCAACATTAGGAACAATGTAGTTATCATAGTTAGATAGATCAAAAGCAAAAAGCTTACCAACAAGACTTTCCAGAGTTAGAACATTACCAGGGTTACATATTGATTCTTGTATTGCATAAATTATGATAGCATAGATAGAAAGAAAAGTTCTCAATATTTTACCAATAATAATTTCATGATCAATGTTTCTATTAGATCCTCTAATAACATTCACCACTTCCTTAATTCTACCACAATATTGAGCAATATTTTCACCTTCTTGCATTTTCATTTCATCAAACTTACCTCTTAGGCTTTCAGATTTGGGTCTCAGCACATTTTTATCTCCACCATAGATAGTTGCAAGAGTGTCCCACATTTTCTTTGCATTTGTGTAGTCCTTGATGTCTTGAAATTAAGGATAGCTTAAGGAAGATGCAATCTCCAACATTGCTTGATTGTGTTCTTATTTTTCTTTCATCTCCTTGGTAGTCAAAGGTGCATCAGGTATAAGATACTCATTTTCCACATAGTACTTCACTGAATCACCATTACCAGCTAGATGCAATTTCACTAGACTCTGCCATGCAGGGAAGTTCTCTTTGTTCAACTTTTGTACCTCCTTTTTGTACATCTTAATAATTAGCTTCAAGTATGATGCAGGGGCATCCAAGGTTGAGGTAGGGGCATTCTATGTCCTTAATGAAACTGCATGGAGTGTTAGTATTTTGGCCGGTGTTACTTGGTTGTAGCCTTGACCGATGGTCTCAGTCATTGAAGGAAGCTCGGTCACTGAAGGAACTCGATAGTCTCTGGCACTCAGTGATAGTGTTACTCGGTAATGCTTGTGGTGCTTGGTTGACACTAGTGCTCGGTGATGCTTGGCTTGCGCAGTTAATTCACTCATGCTCATAAGTTTAGACTTATCGACTAGAGTTCTGTGTGATTTGTTGGGCCAACTTGGTGCATTTATTGTTAGTATCCATTGTTTTAGGCCGACATGATGTATTAAATATTTGTATACATTTTGTAAGCTGACTTGTATGGCATTTAATAATTGTTAGGAAGAGTTAAGGGTTTCATCTTGCTGACTTGTAGCTGATGATTAGTATTTAAGGGTGTTTGAGTAGATGTTTAGAGAGAGGAAGAGCTTATAAGAAAGATCATAGAAGTTTAGGACTTGAAAACTTAAGTGAATCAGATCTAAGGCTCTGAAGCTGAAGTTGGCTAAGTTGTGGAAAAGTTCTTGATGATCTTGCAGATCAGATTTCTATCTGATAGTTTATAATAGCCGAGCTAGTGGTTTTCATACTTGGGAATAAGGAGATTTCTTGGAGGCTTGCGAGCTCAAGTTTAGATCCACCTTAGGGTTTCCATCAACTTCTGATTGTCGTTGGTGCTAAACCAGCTAGAGTTTGTATTGGATCTAGTTATGGATATTGCAAAATTATTTTCTGATTGTAATTGGCCCTAACCTGAAAGGCCTTATAGCCAGGCATGTTAATGAAAATTAGTGTTAAACAATTACTTGTGTTTCTTTGTTGAGTATTTCATTGTGTAATTCTATTAGCTGCAAGGTTTGGACTGCCCTTAATTGGATCCTCCATCCTTGGTTGCATCAAGTGGTATCAGAGCTAAAGGTTTGGTCTTGTTGAAGATCTAAAGTTTTTTTTGGTTCTTATCAAAGTGAAGTTTGTTTCTATTAGAGTGAGAGTTTGATCTTGTTGAAGCAGAAGGTTGACCTAGCAAGGTTGATCTTGCAAAGTTGATCTTGTTGGCAAAGAGATTGTGTGCAATCTAGATTGCAGATATGAAGTACTAAACTTGTGAAATTGTGTCCTAGTTGTTTGAATTATTGCAAGTTGAGATCTGAATTGTTTACAACTTGGAAATTGTCACAAGGTGGTTAGTGAGGGTTTTTTGCAGAGGGTTCATTTGCATATCTTTAAGGATGCCTTTGAGAAGATTGGCCCCTAGAGTTATTTCTGATCTTTGTGATACTGTGGAATCCTGGATCATAGAGAAGGTGAAATCAGATTTCAAATATGAGATGGAATTGATGAATGACATGGTCACTGAGATCATGAGAGCTATTACTGGTATAGATCAGAATATTGGTATTGAGGATTGCTACGAAGAAGTTTCTAAAGAATTTGAACATGCTGGATCTAGTGGTGATGACTGGAGTGATAGATCTAGTGAAGATAGAACTACTCAGTTACCTAGATCTGCTACTCAGTTTAGTAATTACCAAATGGAAGTTTCTACTTTCTCTGGTACTTTGAAACCCAATAATCTAATTGATTGGATTGGTGAACTTGAAGATTTATTTGAGCTAGAAGAAATTGAAGATCCTCTTTGAGTGAGAAATTAGCACAAACAAAGTTGAAAGGACATGTTGCTATTTGGTGGAAAGAATTACAAAGAGATCAAGAAGATGAAGGTGAAATGAAGATCAATCAGTGGAGGTTGATGGTGATTAAGTTGAAAGCTAAGTTCATACCGGTGGACTATGAGCTTGACTTGTTTAAGAAGTTGTAGAATCTAAAACATAAGGATTTGTCTGTTGAAGATTATACCGAGGAATTATACAAACTTACTATTCAGTCTGGACATAAAGGAATTAGTAAGGAAAAAGGTAGCTTGGTAAATGAATGGTCTGAGATTCAATATTTAGGATGAGATTGGTATGCTGAAGATTGATTCTGTTGAAGATGCTTATTAGTATGCTATAAAGGAAGAAGATAAGTTGAAGAGAAAAAAACCTAGTAATTCGTGAGGGAAGGAGAAAATTGATCACTCAGCAAAGGATAAACCAACTGATGTAGAAGATGAATAGAAACCTATGGAACCTAAGAAGAAGATAGGTAGAGTTATCTTTAAGGGTACTTGCTATAACTATGGAGAAGAAAGAGGTCGTTCTTTTGAATGTATACAGAAGAAGGTTGATGAACAAACTGCTATAGTAAATGAGAACATTCAGAATGAACATGAATCAAAGAACTTGTTGCTTCGGTGAACATTGCTCAATACAAAGGATGAACCTTGTCAAAGGAGTAACTTGTTTAAGAATCGATGCAAATCTTGAAGGTAAACTTTGTGATGTCATTGTTGATAGTGGTAGTCCTGATAACCTTGTTGCTGAGGACATGGTTAGGAAACTTGGTTTGAATAGAATGAAACATCCATGTTCTTATAGGATTGGTTGGTTACAAGATGATCATGCTCTGGAAGTTAGAGAACAATGCTTCATTGATGTTCAGATTGGCTAGTATAAGGATCTTGTGCTATGTGACATTGTGAAGATGAATAGTTGTGATATATTGCTTGATAGACCTTGGAAATATGATTGTAGAGCTATTTATGACTATGTGAAGAATGTATTTACTATTGAGAATGATGACACAAAGTTTTCACTGATGCCTTTGATGGATACAATGCTCGGTAGGAGAAGCCTAAGTATTGGTTCCTAAGTTGAGTTGGTGGATCCAGAGAAAATGAATGATTAGTTTGGAGAATAGACTTTTATTATATTTAAAAAATACTTGAAGAGATAGAGGAAACTGAAATGGAAGAATTTACAAGTAGAAAAGGTGGACTTATGTGTGAAGAACTAGTTCGGGGTTTATGTGTTGAACCCTGGAAGATGTTCTTCTCACATATGAACATCTTTTGGAACCTAGGGTGTCTGATGTAGGGGCATCCAAGGTTGAGGTAGGGGCATTCTGTGTCCTCTGTGAAACTACATGGAGTGTTAGTATTTTGGCCAGTGTTACTCGGTTGCATCCTTGACCGACGATCTCGGTCATTGAAAGAAGCTTGGTCATTGAAGGAACTCAGTAGTCTCTGGCACTTAGTGATAGTGTTACTCGGTCATGCCTATGGTTCTCGGTCGACACTAGTGGTCGTTGATGCTTGGTTTGCTTGGTTAATTCACTAATGCTCAGTAGTTTGGACTTACCGACTGGAGTTCTGTATGATTTGTTGGGTAGACTTAGTGCATTTATTGTTGGTAGCCATTGTTTTGGGCCGACATGCTGTATTAAATGTTTGTATACATTTTGTAAGCTGACTTGTATGGCATTTAATAATTGTTAGGAAGAGTTAAGGGTTTCATCTTGCTGACTTGTGGGTGATGATTAGTATTTAAAGGGTGTTTGGGTCAATGTTTAGAGAGATGAAGAAATTAGAAGAAAGATCATAGAAGTTTAGGACTTGAAAACTTAAGTGAATCGGATCTAAGGTTCTGAAGCTGAAGTTGGTGAAGTTGTGGAAAAGTTCTTGATGATCTTGTAGATCAGATTTCTATCTAATAGTTTGTAATAGCAGAGCTAGTGGTTTGCATACTTGGGATCAAGGAGATTGCTTGGAGGCTTGTGAGCTCAAGTTTAGATCTGCCTTAGGGTTTCCATCAACTTCTAATTGTCTTCAGAGATGAACTAGCTAGAATTTGTATTGGATCTGGTTGTGGATCTTGCGGAATTATTTTCTGATTGTAATTGGCCCTAACTTGAAAGGCCTTATAGCCGGGCATGTTAATGAAAATTAGTGTTAAAAAATTACTTGTGTTGCTTTGTTGAGTATTTCGTTGTGTAATTCTATTGGCTGCAAGGTTTGGATTTCCCTTAATTGGATCCTCCATCCTTGGCTGCATCAAAGTACCTTTAAAATTCTCTCTGTAAGCACAAAAAGCTCTGATACCAATTATATTAGATGTAGGATTCCCACCCATTTAGGTTAGCAAGGGTAATGTGAAATACTACATGTTTTTCAATATGTTCCTCCAGAGATAACATGCCCATCTTCTGAAGAGAACTCCATTACACATTTTAAAAGAAAGTACATCCCTTCCAAATGCTAGCATACCACTGAAAAATCAAAGAAAATAAGTCTATAACTGCCGAATGTTATTTGGTATTCTTCGATAAAACACATTCCTTCAATATTGTTTCATTTCTTAACAATCTCATACACCAGTGCTTGAAATGTATAGGAACATAAAAGAGAATTTATGTGCTCCTAGCTCTTGGTAGCACAAGGCTGGTAATTCTATAGAGCATTTACATTAAAATAAACCTAATGAATAAAGGACTAATGATTGGTTAGAATAATATCCTAGTAACACAAGGATTAGACATCCTTAAACAATGATTCATTTCTGAAATTCATCATGTTTCTACTTAGAACATCATGCTAAACTCATTAAATGTATCAATCCAAGAATGTGAACTTGAGATGATAGCTGCAAAGTTTATGCTTTAGTTCTTCTCAATAGTCATCACTACTAAGGTAAAAGCTGTTGCTATAGGAAATTTATACTAAGAACTGAACTTACAGATTAACTCTCATCTTGAAGGATTAACATAACAGTAAATAGATAATGCTTTTCGAAGTAAACCTATGCTATAGGATATAGTCAATGGTTCTACTACCAGTGGCTGCAGGAACAACAGTACTTAATAACTTAAAGGAAACTTAACTGAATCCTACTTAAGCATGAACAGGAAATTCACCTCCCATGTGGGCCCCCAGGGAAGTATGAATGAATTATAACTCAGAGATTGAAATGAAGAGCTGTCATATATTCATTCAACAAAACATGGATATAATATAGAATATCAAAGTGTTTTACTCTATTGCTGGATTACAACATGAATTCCTCAAAACGTCTAACTAGCCTGGAAACATAAGTTCCAGCTTATTTAAAAGCAACTAGGAAAAATAGAACTCCTACTAACTAGGTCCTTCATTACACAGCATAACAACTTTCAGTTTTAGGAGTGACATCATCATTTATGCAAGAATTTAAGCCACATTTAGTGCTTCGGGAATATAGGAACACTCGACAATTAGATTGACTTGGACTGAATCAACTACCACAAAGTGATGGAAGGAGTGGAGCTATGATGAACTCTAAAACAGTTATCTGCCTTGAAAGACCCACTCATCCTTGAGTCAGCACTCCTTGTTGACTTATTCTTCCTGCAAAAAGGTTAACATAGCAGAATCCAAAACATGAATCCAAGGCAGAGATTATAATAAGTTTTCCTATTTTAATGTAGCCTTGTCACACACCTGCATGAGGTCTACCCATTAAAGCTAGAGAAGAAATATACCAGATTTTATCATAACATTCATTAATATAGATATATATTCACTCTTGTCTTTAAGTTTCATAATGTATCAAATATACATATGGTTAAAGCTTATAAATATAAAAGACTGTATAATGTTTATGAAAAACTATAAGATATTCAAGTCCGTACTTAGAAAATCATAAACAAAACACCCTATAAACTTGACTCATCAACTATTGAGAATGTGCTTAGAAAACCCTCCTAAAAACATATATTCATGCAAAGTATATAAACTACATTGAAACATGTTATATAATAGATCAACAAAGCTAAACAAGAATACAAATTGAATGATTTCATTTATGAAGAGAATGAATATAATGAACCAACCATTTTGTCTTCTCCTCTATTCTTGTTCCTTTTTGGCTTCACCTTTAAATTTTTCATGTACCCTAATGAAAATATAGAGAAAATACTTACCATAGAAGTGAGCTCAAATTCATCATGAGAAATTGTAACCCACTCTTCCTGTAGAATTCTCGGGCACATCCGTGACCACCATTATAAGGATAAAAGGAATATAAGACAAAGTCAAACACTCTACCTACCTGGAGATTAGAGGAATGGGTGACCTTTTCCAAGTTGTTTCAACTCAAAAGTAGTATAGTACATCTAATGTATTGTTAGTACAAAAGTAAATATGAAAAGTGGAGAAGATTGCAGAGCACGCCTTGCATGGACTCATAGTGATCATCATTTTAAAATAGAAACAACAACAAAAAACCTAAACTATGACCATAAACCACTTTCCTGACATCTTTGGTAGTTTTATGCATGAGATTGGTTTCACGGGTGTGAGATAGGTTTTCCCTGTGTATAGAAGCAACTGACCTCACGGGAAAAGCCTATCAGGTAATTAATTTAACATCTTCGCTATTTGATTCAAAAATTTATAATGCTTCTTATTAATTAAATTTATGTAAGTTATTGTTTATATTTTAGATAATTTTAAAAATTTCAATTTAAAAACAAAAATATTTTTCCTATTTCAATGACAATGTATTGTTATACTTTCACATTTATATTTAAATCAAATAATTTGAAATGATATATATGAATAAGTTAATTATATTTTAAGTCTCAAATGAGTTGTATTGGAAAATGCAATTCCTAAATAGTTAAACTAAGATATGAAGTGTTCCTTCAAACAAACTATTTATTCTAAAGATATCTTTAAAAAATGGTGCATTTATAATACAACTTTTAGTCATATATTTTTACATTTGCCTATCATGAATTCTTTAAAGGGGATTATAATGCTTATTGCTTTATGTAATTTTTTAAAAAAATTTCAAGTGAGCTTATTTAATTTTATTTTTCTTGTTTATATAATCAATTTAGATAATTTTAATTTTGTTTTTTTAAAGTATTTTAATGATGATATATAATTATGTTTTCATGTTTATATATGAAAATAAAATAAATTTATAATACTTATTGTTTTATTTATTTTTAGGTGAATTCAATTAAACAATTTTTTCCCCTTCTTCATGTTATATTTCTAGATACTTCTAAAATTTTCTATTTTATTTTGAAATTGGTTGTTTTTTATAATTTTAATGATAAAATATTGTATATTCTTCATTTTTATATTTTAATTTATTTTATGATGTTTGATGATAAATGATTTGAAAAATCTAATGAACCAATACATTGAGAAATAATTAGCAGTTGACATTGGTATATTAGTTTATGTACATATATTCAATTGTAGATATTTAGAATCTACAAATATAGATTTAGAAATTTTTAATTGTATTTATATAGTTGCACATACATTATATTTGTCATATACACTTACATTAATTTGAAGTATGATTGTTCTTTTATTGATACATTTATTTATAATGCATTTTCACATCTTTATATAGACTTTTAAATATTGTACGGTTTTAAAAGTATATAGAAAATAAAAATTGATAAAAAGTATTTATATTTGTGAATTAGTTTTTCACGAATCAACCAATCATAAGTAATTATTTTTTGTTAATTAAATATTTCTAAAGTTTATATATTTATTTATCAATCTAATATATTATATAAATTACTTATGTTTGGTAACATCATAATAAACCATGTTATTTGATAAGAAATTTTGTTTCTACTATTTTTGTGATGAAAATATTACCTCTTTTTTTGGCAAAATATCATCAATCCTTATATATGTCCTTATATTTGGCTTAAACTCAACCCCATACATTTCTTTTTGTGTTTATTTAAATAGAATATATATTCGTATATTCCTTTCATATTTTTACTTATTTTTTTCATGTATTATATATGTCTTATTGCATGTGATTTACTAACATGTTTGTTGCAGTTTATAGTTCTAACATGTTATGTTGGTTTGTATTTTTTGAAATTTGATTTTGCAAATCTTAGAGTAGGCACAAAATAACCCCAATAAAAAACTATTGCGTGCCCTTTTTACAATACATTTTATACATCCATAGCATAACTTTAGACATAATATTTTCTATTTTGTAGTCTTCGTTCAATCTTAATGCATTTTTATATTATATTTAATTTTATTTATTCTTATCTATTTTATTTATTTAATTATTTTTATTTTGTTAGATATTTTCATATTTACCAATACATTCCCAACCATTATAAAATTTCTTATCCTCATTCCATTATAAAATCAACTCATTACTCATCTAACTACCTTTACATGTTTTTCTCATTAGATCTTATAACTATTTTATTTTAAAATTCTTCTCAATATTCTAATACATTTATTTAAATTTCTCTCAATTTATTAGAACAACAAGTACTGGCCACTATGGGGCACTTGTTAATATATCCAGACTTATAAATAATTAAAAAGTATTTATTTATTTACACATATTTCTGTATAGTTCTTATAACATCATTGTTTTACCTTCTTTCACACACGTTGAGATGCTCTATCATTTCTACTTGCTCTCAAATTTATCCTTTATGATATTTTATCATACAATGATTACTTATTATTTACCATAGGTGGTGCCAAAGTTTTGTTGTTTTGATCCATAGTAATGTAATTCAAAATATTTAAGTAAATTTTAGAAGCATATCACAAATTACAATGATACATTGTCATTGGCTCACTTTTTTAATTATGTCATAGGCGTTTCTATTTTGGAAAGCCTCGGCTTGATTTTGATGATCAAATGTTGGGAGTGGCTGAGAGCCCAATGACTACCATTGGGAGCTTGTTGGCCACCCATTCACTCGAGAATCTCATCCACAAATTTTGTTCACATCTATTCAATCAGTTTTATGTGAGAAGTGACCTCTTTGTTGCTCTATTCTGACAAATTTATTTCACTCATCTACATTTTTTAACTCCTCCATAGCGTGAAAAATTGAAATTCCACAGTCATCATATATAAAAGTATCATCTGCGTAACCATCACATCACATTAATGTTTTCACTGATATTAGCCCGCGTCAGTGTAAATGCTTATGCTTTCTAAACATTGCATCAAATACATTGCCACCTTGCTTTGTCATTTACCCTGTAGTTATTGCTTTTTCTGGAACACTCTCTACACAACCTCCCTCTACATAGCTGCCCTCTTGTTCTATAAATTTACAAAAACTCTATCAGGATTTAATACCTTAATATCGCAAGGGAACTCATAGCAGAGAACATCAATCAATTATTTTACCTGCATAGTGGAAGGGAACTCTCAGCACATAACAACATCAATAGGAGGCAGCAACTGGAGGTTGACAAACCTACGATACTTTTTTCCTTGTCTAGCCTTCCTCCCTCATTCATTTTTATTTGAAGAAATTACAAAATGTTTGCCAATTTTCCTTATGTAATTGTTTGCCAATTCTCCTTTGGTAAATATGTACTATGGTCAAGCATTTCAATAAATTCCTCTTAATTCTATTTATTTTTCTTCAATTAAAGATGTTAGTTGATTCCTCCAAATTTAAGCATTTCAATGATTGAAATCCATACTCATTTCATTGTCACTAGAAACTTTTCTCTTGTATATAGATTGAGAAACTTGCCCATTTTCATCCAGACATGTAGACGTCAAAGATAGAAGATTTCATTTTATGTATAGCTGATGCCTGTTAGGTGTCCTCAATAAGCCTGCAAATGTAAATTACACTGTAAACTCAAACCTGTTAAATGCACAAGAATATTAGTTTATAACTGTGCAAGTAGAGGGATCGACATATATATCACTAAGAAAAAGTTACCCTAAAAACCATTTCACAAGAGGCATGAATTAGGGTTTGTGGTTTCCTCTTTTGCCTACATAGGATCCTCATGATGGTTCCTTTATCATTTAAAAAAAATACATGGACGAAGCAGCTAAAACAATGAGCATAAACAAAAGTAGTGGAAAAGCACATATTTGGTGATAGGCCTTAGAAGCTTTTAGGAAAATCTAATTAAAAGGTGTAAGAATGTACTCTGCAAGCTTATCCAGCATCCTCTATGTTTGCACGCAGCATTAAAGCCAAAGCATCCATATCTTGTACCATTCTTTCTCAAACACTTCTGAATTCTCATAGGCATGTTTCATTTTCCTGGACTTCTTCTTCTTGGTATAAATGCTGTGAACAGATTTCTCATAAAATTGAAGTTTTTATTTCCAAAATTTCCTTAGAATCATGTACTTTTAGCCGCATGCAAGCATTAATGGAGATGTAGGCTTGTAAAGTTGAAAATGTATATGAATAGGAACTCTAATGGCTTTGCAGAATTACAAAGAATAGAGCTATATAGTTATTGTAATAGATATTAAGGAAAAAAAATTACCTCTACTGAACCGTACACTAATGGTGGAAATTTTCTCTTCTTGAGTAGAAGCAAGAAACCTTTCATTTATTTGAAACTTTCGTTAACGGATTCAGTTGTTGGAAATCACCAAATGACATGGCTATGTTGCTTGGAATACATTACCAGCCATGAAACCTTTTCTTATCATTCTTGATTTAAAAGAAATGTTATCTACAACAGCTCCATGTATGGGACTTATAAAAAGAAAAAAAATATTAACTAAATGCTAGTGATAAACTATCATATAATCTTTAGATATGTGAGACCAAGATGTCAATGGCCTCTTGCAAACACCATGCTCAAACTTGGAAACTATAAAACCAGTCAGCTAGGGACTGTATTTAATAAACTTATTTTAAGGTAATAAAATGGGAGTCTAGAGAGCTTATGGTAAGGCACCAATTGCATGTAAGCATGAATAGTGCAGAACTAGAAGCACATTCATGTGACAACATGAGCTGTTGCAAATCACCATAAACTCTATACAAGCCAGACTGTAGATATCATCTAAGGGAAAGAGCCTAAATTCAAGCAAAGAAAAATGTAACTGAAACCTGGAATTGTATTTAATAACATGGGTGGTTAGAGAGTTGGTTTAAATAAGATTTATATATTTTCTTTCATTCCTTCAACCAGATGAGCAAAAATTTGCAGAGTATAAAATGGGCACATCTCTTGCCCCTTTCATCTCCTGTGTATGCAAGATAAAGAAAATTTAAAATAAGGCATTTTCCTTCCTTTGATTACATTCTAAATTTGCAAACATAGAGAGGGCACATGTACTATTTGGCAACATGTCATGCTCTTAATCTTACACGAGCCACATCTATATTTTTAGGAAGACACTTGGGGGCAGTTATGGTAGGCCACTTTTAAATTTGAGAAGCGTAAGAACCGGGTAAACTGCACTCATTTGGTCATTAATACAGTGCCTCCAAGACCTACGCTTCTTACTCCCAGTCCCTTTGTTTCAATTATAAAGCCCTCAAAATCTTTGAATTATAGAGCACTTTGAAACACATACTAACATTGTGCATGATGTTTAATGAAAGGTATATTGGTGAAAGAACATAACTAAAAAGAGAATGGGATTTTCAAAGATAGCATAGGAAAGTTAGAGCTTTGGTATCAGAAAAGGAGAATGTTGATTATGTAGAAGATTTAACGAACAAGAGGGAAGGGGCATTATAGAGGAATGTGCATTTTAATTCATGTAAAAATATATAACAGAATTGTAAAATAGACTATTATTTTGAGTAGTCTAATCTACCATTTCTTTTTAATGTCTAACAACATATAAAATATATAACAATTGCAACACAATGTGTGGAGCAAGGTTTTCGATCCAACTAAAGACCCTAAATGCCTTTTTTACACCACCAAGTGAATGAATCTTTTGGACCGTATTACGAAAAATAAGAAAAAATAAAAAACACTCTTTTAATGCGGGAAGAAAGAAAATGCTTATATAGAAAGAGTGCTTGTCAATATTTCAGTTGGACAGAGTAATGTATGTTTTAAAGTGGATTTGGATGGTAATAGTGTGTTTATAGTCATTTGTCACTAAATAGAATATGGTAACACTATCTATTTTATAGTTATTTTTTAGGGAGAGCTTTTTGAGAGAATATCTCAGTAATTATTTGTTATATTTTAACTTTCTCAAGTGGATGTATAAATTATTATTCTTTTAAAAGTATTTATTCTAAACTTTCAGTTTCATCTTTTATTATGTTGAATTCTTATATTTCATAAGACAATTTATTTGTATGATTATTTTTAAAATTTAGTAAAATGATTATGATTTGAAGTGTTGATGTAGATATTTATTTGATCTATAGGTGATCCCTATTAGTTTCAAAATTTCTATAAATTTGATTATATTAGATGAAGGAAAGGCTACCAATACAAAAAAAAATGGATATGTATTATAAATATCTTAATTATTATATCTTTTCTTCAAATTACAAATAGTAATATAAATTAGTTTAGATTTATAATTATTTGAAATATGTATAAATTTTATAACTTATTTTCTTTTAAAATTAAGTCTTATTGAAATTTTTCTAGCTAATTTTTATTATAGAGTATTCTGTTGGAGTGATATTATTTACTCCTTATCTAAGTTTACTTAGGTCAACTCATAAATGAGTTAGATAGATAACTTTGAGTCCAATTTGGACTCTATCATATCTAGAGGATATTGAAGAGTTCTATCAGAACTCTATCTCCTCTTGGTTGAGACACTTGTCTCAACCCTATCCTTTCTTTCTACCAGCTCTTGCCTATTTAAGGAGAGCCTTTGTATGTTTATTCTCACCTCAGTTCAATACAATTTAGTGTTGATAACATCTCTCTTCTAGTGGATGTTTGGAGACTGGGTTCTAGGTATAGGATAGTTTATCCTAACATGGTATCAGAGCCTAAGTCTTACAGCTCTTTCTAGTTTAGAGGTTTTTCATTTTTGTTTAGTTTTTTGAGGTCCTATAGATCTATGATGACTTTACGATCTATAGTAGTTATGCCAGAGATATTGTACTAGTCATAGCTTATGTTTTGATGCTAAAAATTAAGAAACTCTATTGCAAGATTTTTTTTCGACTGGTTCCTTTGTATTTACTAAAGCAGATGGCTTAGTGTTACTTGCATGATTTTTAGCCTTTGTTTTTGGTCAATTGTCCATAGGCTCGTGCCTCTATGGCAGCATGTCTATGGTCTATATATTTTCCAGTCCCTGCAGTAAATTGGATGGAGCTCACATCAAATCTTCTTATAAATGCCTTGTATGCTTGTGAGGATCACACTTCTCTACTGAGATAGTAGATCCTTGTGAGGGTGTGTATGGCACAGGTGGTGGTGGCTCTTTCACTGGTCAAATTCTTATTGACAGAATTGGAGCCAACTACAATACTCATGGCATTCGGAGGAAGTTTCTAGTGCCAAGGATTTGGAACCTTGCGCTAGAAGATTGGTTTGTGCTCCCCCTTGAGCTTTGTTTCGATCGCCCTTGTTGGCATCATGTTTTTCTACAGACCCTTTCAAGCTCCCTCTATTCACTGCTTCTTTGTTGGTTTCATGCCAGCCTTGTGTCAAGGTTGAGAGGGGGGGTTGGGAATCGCAACATTATGATATGTGGCTTGTGCTGGCACTGGCTGCTATATACCGAGCTCCATTCTATCCACATCATCCTTAGGAACACACCAAGATCTTGCAATGGGAGGAGATGTTGCTGGCGCACCAATGAAAGCATGTTCTTAGTGTGTGCAGCAGTTGCAAGGTGGAGGGCTCACTTTCTTGAGCGAACTCAATTTGCCTTTTGGTGCCAGTCATCTGCACCATCCTTTTAGTGGATGTCAGCTTTGCAAAGAGCTATGCCCGTGCTTTATATCACAAGACTATGAAATTTGATGTTGTAGAGGAGAATTTGTGCAATCAAAGTGAGTTTCTCCTCCAATAAAATCCTGTACACAAGTTTTGTATGGACGCTCAACCCAAGACGTGGGACTAGCACCACTCTCATCCAACACACCAAATCGATGGGCATGCTCCTCTGATCCTACATATCTTCTGACAGTGGTGTAGATGGGTGTCGCAACCTGCATGTATGCCACCATCGTGCTCAGTTTGGTCCTCTTGATCGACTTTGTTTCATGATCAAATGAAGCAAAGGAGGAGTTCTTAATCTCTGTGAGGATGCTTAGAGGTATGGCAGATCCTTATTTTTAATATGCATTAAGTGCTGGTCATTATTTTTGGTGGATGATCACTAGAACAGTTGGTCGTGTTTAATGTTGAGTTGCTATGTCATCGTCGACACCTTTTATTGGAGATAGATTGCAGTGTATCAAATCAGTGGTGCACTTAATAGCTAGTGACCCACAGTTCATAGCTCATGCATGACAGCTCACAGAATTATCCTTTGCAACATGTCTATGCGCATTATCAGCATGCACATAATCCAAAGGCTACCAGCGCACCATTTATCCAAGTGGAGCATGTGCATTTCTTTCATGGCTTTGACCAAGTGAAAGTGGGTTATTAAATGCATGCATAGCAGTTTCATGGTGAAAGGTGCACATTTCTTTTTGGTAGGTGGCAAGGTGCTTCAATCACATCTCATGTGGCAGTGTTGATTTTGGCACTTGGACCTATGCATTCAATTACATGCTCATGGTTGGTGGATATGTGGTGGCATTAAAGTGCATTAACTTCATTGCATGTCTGATCTAAAGGTGGCTTCATTACTTTGACCGACATTTAAGGAAGTTACTGCATTCACTCAGTGGTTGGAAGTAACCAAGACATCACCGACAAGCTGCTTTGATGAATTATGCTACTATGACATAGGTATTTTCTAAAAATTTTGCCATTCAATGCCACTTTGACTATCTTGAAGTATAAGTTGTTTCTATTTTCTCTTGGAAAAATTACTATTTGGGAATTGTAAAAATAGTTTGTATCTGTTTGGGGGGGTGTATTTTGCATATTTATCCTTTGTGTACCCTTGTTCAACATGTCGGACCCTAGGATTGAGTTTATCACCCCACATAACTATTACAAATGGAAGCTCAAAATGATGCAGTTGTTGCAATCTTGAGGCCTTTGGCAATTATTGCAAGCTGACCAACCCGAGTTCACAAAAGCATTTGAGCAGTTTGTTCATAGAAACAAAATGGATGAGGCAAAAGGACTCATTGGTCTTCATGTGTTAGATAACTTGTTGTTTCACATTGCTGAGTGTACAACACCAAAAGAAGTATGGGATAAGCTTGCAAGGTTGTATGGTAAGGTCAACCAATTCAAAATCTTGCAGCTTGAAGCTGATCTCACTTCTCTTTCCCTAGATGCATTTCCCTCTATTTAGGATTTCCTTGCATAGTTCAAGTCAATTTTGTCTCAGTTGAAAGGTTGTGGTCATGCCAAAGAAGATAAGGAGTGTATTTTCTTGATCTTGTCTAAGCTTAGAGGTCCTTTCCAAGTGTTTTCCTCTACCTTCTATTCTACTATGGATGCTATGGGAGATGATCATAAGATGCCCTCATTTGAGGACTTTTGTGATAGGTTAACTAGGGAGCAAGCCAAGTTAATTCAGATGGATGCTCTTCCTAAGAGTCATGCATTGATGGATCAATCTCCTAAAGGCAAGGGTAAGTATAAGAAGAAGCCACAGACAGATTCATCTCCAGGAGGTAAGCCTCCTTATAGGCCTCCCTATAAGCCTAAGGTGAATAATGATCAGAAGTCTAAACCTCCTTCTCCTCCTCCTAACTCGGGAGGGTCATCTTCTAAGTATAAGAAGAGACAAGAGAATACTTCTTTTCGGGGTAAACCTAGGCATAATGACACACCATACTCTCAGAGGCTAGCAGCATTAGAAGAAGCTATGAAGAGGCACAACATTACAGTGCCTAATTCTTCTTCCTCAGGAAAAGGACAAGCCTTCTCAGCTAAGGCTTCATCATCTACAAGTTCTAGTTGGATTCTTGATTCTGGTGCTTCACATCACATGAATCATTCTGTTGATCTTCTTGATTCTCTTTCTAATAGTTCTACTTCACATATTACAGTTGGGAACTCATCACAGATTCCAACTCTAGGGACAGGCTTAGTTAAGATGCACGATGGTAGCATTGATGATGTTCTTTTTGTTCCTAATATTTCACAGAATCTTCTTTCCATCTATCAAATTTGCAACCATGGTGATGGAAAAATTGTTGAGTTTTCTCCTACTAATGTGACTATTATAGAGGTGTAGAATCTTGAAAATGTCCTTGCTATAGGCATAGTTGATCATGCAGCCCACTTGTATAGGTTTGATGGATTTGATTCTTCATCAGGATCATCCCTTATTTCTCATGCAGATTCTACAAGCAAGCTTTGGCATGAAAGGTTTGGACACTTGAATTACAGGTATCTCCATCAAATGAGCACATAGAATTTGGTCATTGGTCTACCTCAAATCTCTTCTTTAGATGGAGTTTGTTCGGGTTGTGTCCTTGGCAAGAATCATCAAGATCCCTTTCCTAAGGGTATCGCCACATGAGCTTTGGCTCCCCTTGAGTTGGTGCATAGTGACCTCATGTCATTTCCAACTCCTTCATTTTCAGGGGCTAAGTATGTGCTCACCTTCATTGATGACTTCTCCAGGTGCACATGGGTGTACTTTTTAAAGTACAAGAATGAGATCCTTTAATACTTCATGACTTTTCTTGCCTTTGTGGAGAAGCAATCAGGATATTCCCTCCAAAAGATCTAATCAGGAGTATGTCAATCAAGCATTCAAGAAATTTTGTTGTACTCAAGGTATTCTTCATTAGCAGACAGTGCCATACACTCCTCAGCAAAATGGTGTGGCCAAGCGGAAGAATAGAACCTTACGAGAAATGGCCAATTGCATGCTTTAGTCTCGGTCCATGGCTCCAACTTTTTGGGCTGAGGCTATCAATTGTGCCAATTACATTCAAAATCATATGTCTCATAAGGCAGTACTGAATAAGACTCCCGAAGAGGCTTGGTCTCATATCAAGCCCCAAGTATCCCATTTCAAAGTATTTGGCAGTGATGCATGGATATTTATTCCTGATAATCGGCGCAAATCAATGGAGAAGAAAAGTCAGTGATTCATATTTGTTGGCTATTGTGAGGATGTGAAGGGATATCAGTTGTTTGATCCTATCACTCAAGAGGTTCATTTTTGTCATGATGTTGAATTTGATGAATCCTTTACTCAACAGGATTCTTCATCACAAGCCTCTTCCTTTCTTCTTCCACATTCTTCTTCTGAGGATGTCTTTCCTTTAGATGATGATAATGTTGCTGATGCTCCTGGTGCTACCATTCCTGAAGATGGTATTGATCTAGTTGTTGACATTACTCCATTTTCTTTTACTCCACCTACACCTAGTAGACCTTTATGGGCTCGAACAGTTGTTGAGAAAGCTAGTCCTCTTGTAGGTGATCCAACAACCACTCGTCGCACTCGTTCCCAAACTTTAGGTATCAGTCTTTTGAGTCATGCAGTCTCTACTGATCCTCATAATTTTTCAGATGCTTCAAGTATACCTGAATGGGATAATGCTATGGATGAGGAGTATTCTTGTTTGATGAAGAATCATACATGGGATTTGGTTCCTCTTCCCACAGGAAGAAAGCTAGTTCGATGCAAATGGGTGTATCATACTAAATTTGTAGCTGATGGTTCTGTTGATAAGTATAAGGCCCATCTAGTGGCTAAGGGATTTTCTCAAATTGAAGGCATCGACTATTTTGAGACCTTTGCTCCCGTTGCCAAGATGGATTCCATTCATCTTGTACTTTCTATTGTTGCATCAAAGCATTGGTCAGTGTATCAGATGGATGTGAAGAGTGCCTTCTTGCATGGTGATCTTAAAGAGGAGATCTATATGGAGAAACCACCAAGTTTTGTACATAATTCTTCACTTGTATGCAAGTTTCGATGTTCATTATATGGTCTCAAGAAAGCTCCTAGAGCTTGGTATGAAAAGATGGATAGTTTTTTGCTTGCTTTTGAATTCACTAGATGTCATTATGATCCTATAGTTTACATTCAATGGCATGGAAGAAATCTTCTCATTCTTGTTCTTTATGTGGATGACTTGATACTCACAAGGAGTTCTCATGCCATGATTGAGAAAATACAAAGAGCCTTGATGAAGCAATTTGATATGACTAA
This sequence comes from Chamaecyparis obtusa, assembly GCA_027943335.1. NCBI lineage: Eukaryota > Viridiplantae > Streptophyta > Pinopsida > Cupressales > Cupressaceae > Chamaecyparis > Chamaecyparis obtusa. Next base: position 27,845 of record BSBK01003679.1, on the reverse strand, counting down.
CCTTGGTTTGCTGCATTATTTCCTTGGTCTTCAAATTCATCAATCTTCTGTAGGTATTTCAATCTTCCAGCAGAAATATGATCTTGATTTGCTACACAGATTTGGAATGGATGATTGTAAGCCAACCCCTACTCCTTTTCAATCAAGTGTTGTGTTGTCTACCAACTGCACTACTCCATCAGTGGATGCTACCTTATATAGGCAGTTAGTTGGTAGCCTTTTGTACCTGACACATAGTTGTCCTAATATTTCCTTTGCAGTTAGTCTAGTCTCTTGGTTCTCTCAAGATCCTCATGCGAGCCATTTTTAGGAAGCTAAACACATTCTACGGTACATTCAGGGCACTCTACAATTTGGCATTCACTACACATTAGGCACTACTGAGATTGTGGGCTTCATCGACTTAGATTGGGCTGGTGATGTTGATGACTGAAAGTCTACCTCTGGCTTTTTTTTTTGCCTTGGTTCTGGTCCAGTTTCTTGGTCTTGTAAAAAGAAAATTGCTATTGCATTATCCTCAACTGAAGCTGAATATCGAGGAGCTATCTTAGCTAGTCAAGAAATTCTTTGGCTTTGACAATTGATGACAGAGTTTGGCTTCCCTGTTAATAATCCCACTACTCTTTGGTGTGATAATCAGAGTGCCATACATATTTCTCGCAACCCTTTCGAACATCAATGCACCAAACACATTGAAATCCACATGCACTTCATTTGGCAACTCATTCAAGAGGGTGTTTTATCTTTGGAGTATTTGCCTACGGAGCAACAGGTTGCAAATATATTCACCAATCCTTTAGCATCTCCTCGCTATCTTCAGTTGTGACTGATGTTAGGGGTGAAGGAAGTAGTCCTTGGGGGGTCTTGAGGAGTCCTTCTTCCTTCCTTTTTCATTGCTTTTCAACATTTGTTAGTTCTCTCTTTTAGAGAGGAGTTTTCTCCCACTGGGTTTTTCTCCTTTTCTCTATTTATGAGAGCTTTCTTTGTAGATGTAAATGGGTACCTAATATGGCTTTGTCTATCGGGACCCATATAGCCCTCTACTACATTGTTTTACTCCCTAAGTTGCACTTAACGAGGGGGTGTTGGAGTAATATTATTTACTCCTTATCTAAGTTTACTTAGGTCAACTCATTAATGAGTTAGATAGATAACTTTGAGTCCAATTTGGACTCTATCATATCTAGAGGATATTGTAGAGTTCTATTAGAACTCTACCTCCTCCTGGTTGAGACACTTGTCTCAACCCTATCCTTTCTTTCTACCAGCTCTTTCTTATTTAAGCAGAGTCTTTGTATGTTTATTCTCACCTCAGTTCAATACAATTTAATGTTCATAACATCTCTCTTCTGGCAGATGTTTGGAGATTGGGTTCTAAGTATAGGATAGTTTATCCTAACATATTCAATATGTTCCAAACCAGTAGCATTTCCACTTGTAAACTTTCTAGGTGATGTTATTGTTTACATTGCACCAAATTTTGAAGCTCCCTAGCTGCCAATGAAGAGCGTAGCCAAGCATGCATATATAGCACTAGAAACCCCAACCAATTGCCATAGCTCTGTTTCCCTTCCAACACAATTGCCTCATCTTTTCAAACACAAATATTCTCGCCCTTGGGGTTTCCACATTATTTCCCTCAAAATTTGGATCACCGATCCCAACTGGCCATAGCAATAATGAGCTCTACAATACATCAAGTTTCATTACTAAAAGATGACCTGGTATGAAATCTGAAAACAAATATTATCCACTGAAAGTCTATAATTGGCGATAATAGACTCCAAACTAAAATAATATTTTATTCTGTATACTCTGTTTCACGGATTGAGTCTTTGTAATGGCAGCCATAGAATCCATTTATGACATGTGTGGAGGCAACTTCTTCTCACTGGAAATACAAAAAATTTGCAAACGCTCTTTGGTCGAGGAATTACTGTTATTATTTTCTCTTTATATTGAAAGCTTGACAGATGTCTCAGCACCTTGTTTAGTCTACTGCCACGTAACCACACAAATTGTAGAGGAGCACTAAATCATCATCTACCACGTTGACCATTTCCAAATTACGCGAGCTCTAAATTGACTCAAGTTTAAATCAAATTCTTCATAATCCCTTTAAAGTTACTGGTTTTAGTTAACATAATAAACCAGATTAACACAGTCAATTGGCTGTAAAAAAAAATAATCATTAGAGCTTCCACATTTTGCACGGTTGTCTACCAACGCATATTTATAGTAGGCCTTCAACAAAAGTTCTAAAATTTGTGCTAAATAGAATATGGTAACACTGTATCTATTTTATAGTTATTTTTAACGGAGAGTTTTTTGAGGGAATATCTCAGTAATTATTTGTTATATTTTAACTTTTTCAATTGGATGTATAAATTATTATTCTTTTAAAAGTATTTATTCTGAACTTTCAGTCTCATCTTTTATTATGTTGAATTCTTATATTTCATATGACAATTTATTTGTATGATTATTTTTAAAAATCAGTAAAATGATTATGATATGAAATGTTGATGTAGATATTTATTTGATCTATAGGTGATACCTGTTAGTTTCAATTTTTTTATAAATTTGATTATATTAGATGAAGGAAAGGCTACTAATACAAAAAAAATGGATATGTATTATAAATATCTTAATTATTATATCTTTTCTTCAAATTAGAAATAGTAATAAAAATAAATTAGTTTAGATTTATAATTATTTGAAATATGTATAAATTTTATAAATCATTTTCTTTTAAAATAAAGTCTTATTGAATTGTTTTTAGCTAGTTTTTATTATAGAGTATTCTACTTTAAAATTATAACCATATATTATTGGTTTATTTTGTTAACCATTTTTTTAAATTTTCTTTTAATATGTTCATTAGATAGGATTATTTCTGATATATGAAACACATGCAATTTATACCAACAATACACTTATACTTACTTAAATGTTAACTTGTATGTTTGTTGAATAGGAACAGGCAAGCTAATTTCAAAGTCAACAGATTTGACTATACAACTATTAAAGGTGTCATAGTTTATACACATCATACGATCCTTACCAGGTATGCCCATATCTTTAAATTTTAAAAATGACACAATCTATATTTCATTGCACTTTTAAATTTAATTTAGATTGTATAATAAATTTCCTTGAATTTATTTTTGTTGAGTTATGGCTACGATTTTTAATGAATAATGAAATGTCCACTACAAAATTGAATACTGGTCTCATACTCCTTAATTTAATTTAGTACTCCCCAACCAAACTCTACTACCCCATACGTCATCTTTAAATATCTAAACACCTAACTATTTGGTATTGTTTAGTTTAGCTTTTATTATACACATGCATAATATAATACATGTCCAGCTTAGGTACACATTCCTTGACATTTTCTACTACACCCACCACATTTATTTTTTAAACAATAACTTATTGTAATATTTACATTCATTGCTCTCAGGAAATGGCAACCAACATGAAAAATCAAGAAATCGAAAAACTTGATAGCACCTTTTCAACCTCTATTATAGTCAATCCAACTTTTCCTGAAGCTTCTACATTAAAAATATGGTATACAGATTTGGAAAATGACCAACCCTCTATAACCTTGTCAAAAGACCATAGTTACCCACCCAAATTTGTTGATCCAATATATATCTCTACTATTGTCAACAAAGAATTTTCCAACACAAACCATGTTTGTGTACAAGCAAAAATCACTAAATTGTATTTGGACAACTTCTACTACCTTTCATGTCCACTAGTAGTGGACAACAAAAAATGTAAGAAAAAGGTTGTTCACTACTCAACAAACACATTATGGTGCCCCAAATGTTCTATTCAACTCTCCAACTATGCCTACAACTACATGCTCAAGATGGACTTGCAAGATGCTACAGGTGAATTGTTGAAGGTAACTGCATTTGAAGGACCCTCCATTGATTTGTTGGGAGTACCTGCAAAAGATTTACAACTCCTACTAGTTGAGCCTGATGCTACAACACATATATTGGACAATGTTATAAATAGTCAATTTTTCTTTGAACTTACAATAAAAAAGAATCCTTTTGGGGGCCAAGAAATGCAAAGCATTTTCGTTACAACCCTGAAGCTTGCTTAAAATTGGCACATGGATCTCATTATGCACAATAAAATATCCAAATTTGAAAGGTTCTACTAGAGTGTTATGTATAAAGAAATGTTTTCATACCCTACTATGATAAATGTAATTATCCCTTACTATTTTTGACGAATGAAAAAAAAGATTACGCTTGTAATACAAAATACTAGATGTGTAAGTACTATATTTCCCCCGACAAATAAATAAATTATGCACGTACCTATTTTTGTTCTAATTCTTCCAATGAAACATAAGAAAACTTGTCAATAACATGTTTACTACATTTACAAGTACCCACTATAATATTTTTATATTTTTTTGTGCATCTAATCTAAAAAATGCTTCCAAAACATTACCAAACAATACATTTCCACCCTCTACTAAATATTTACTCATGCAATCTTTACTCCCATTGTTTTCCTACTATATATGTCTTACTCTCACCTCTTTTAACAAGGTTTTTAATTTAAACTAGACTACATATGTATGTGTCCTTACTAAATAAAGTAAGACATAAATTTTAATGTAGGTAAGAAATTAGAATCATTTTACATGGAGAAATTTAACAATTAAATATTTAGTAACATATTAGTTCTTTCAAAATACCCAACAATCTAATTTCAAAAACACTAATTGCAGGTCTATAAAACATCTCTCTTATTTGGGTATATATCTATAAATGGATATACAAAATGATAATGCTTAGGAAAAGAAATATTAGGCTAACCGAAAGCGACGAGCAAGGTACCAAGCAACGAAGGACATTATCAACAAGAAAAAATGAGAAAGTGGTCAAACTCTTGTAGGTGAACCATCCATCCCCATAGTACCTTCTTTGCCCATGCCAAACCATCTACAAGAAAGTTTGCCTCAAATTGAAAGCACTCCTCACTTCATCACAGCCACCCAACCATATTCTCCCCATTTCTCACAAAACTACTACATAGCTAGAGACAATTTCCATTGCAAATTGGATAACCTTTCCAATATTCCAACTTGTTTAGTATGCATGGAAAAATACCCAGGAATAAAAACAAAACAATTAAATGGATCAACCACTTGTTATAGATGCTCATCAAAAAGAAATGGAAACCAATTTTCAAAATGGAATAATATGGACCCTGGTGTGCAACCTAAATGTTTACAAATTCTAACTCAAATTGAGGAGATGCTAATTGCAAGGATAAGCCCTATCCTACAAGTTACTTATGCAAGAGGTTGACAACTAAAGTATAGTGGCCACACTATATGTTTTCCTGAAGATATTTCTATGATTGCATCTTTCTTTCCGAGGCGAATAGATTCCTTGGACATGATTATAGTGAACAAAGAAAACATTGGCCATCAGCAATACAACTTCTATGTTAGTAGAAGTTGTGTATTAGAAGCATTAAAATATAAAATCTACAATGATCCATATTACAAAGATGTGTACATAGATGAATATGCACTATCATCTTTGCCACTTCATTCGGTTGACATTTCAAACTTGTTATCCTCAACAACTTCAACAAGTGATCATGTTGAATTAGGCACCAACGAAAGTGAAGTAACAGATGAAGACACATTGGGAGAAAATGTACACGCAACTTGATTTGTTCCAAACCTACCAAATGCACATAGGGAGATGGAAGAAGTATGATCTTTACTACAACTAGGTGAAGGACGACCAACTCAAACCATTCAATGGCCACCCATTTTAGCATCACCAATAGATGAATACACAACAAAATGATTGTTTGCAATGGCATTCCCTACCTTGTTCCCAAAGGGTGAAGCTGCATTTAAAAAAGAACGTATAAAAGATGTCAAGCTACATCAATATGCTCACCATCTCTTGCACTACCATGATAATAGGTTTGGCCAACACCCACGGTTTAGATACTTAATACTAAATATCCTTCTATGACATCGAAGCCAATCCACTTCAGCTGCCTTTGTTCATAAAAAACTTGATGGTGTTGGAATTAGGAGAGATAGATACTGAGAGGGGAGGGGTGAATCAACGCCTTCAAAACTTTAGTTGCAAAACCTTTCTGATCTATAACTGAATACTGTGATAACCGATCAAAATAACTTGAATCTAATTGCATAAATCAATCATCTAGTTAACTTAAGAAAGTAAACAATATGAAATCAATATGAAAATCACATAACACAAGTATTTTGGTAACACAGAAACCCTTGTTAGAAGGTAAAAACTGCGGTGGGGATGACACCCACAAATTCTTCACTACTGTAGATAGAAAGGTTTGCCTATTAAGGCTACAAGTTTTGATCACTTTTGGTGATCTTACCCTATTAGAAGTAACATATTAGGTCAGCTAGATCTACCTAGTTATAGGATTTAACAACACTATATGAAGTGTGTACTCGATTAAGAGATTTATATAAAGACTGTTAAGTCTACTCTGTTAAGAGATTTATCAAAACTCTATCACAATTGTCAGAAAGTAATAGGTAAACTATCTGCTAGTTGATAACTCAATTGTCTAAAATAGATCTATAAGTTCTTATCAAAATATCACCTTATCTGTGATGGTTCTCTGCTCTGATTTGCTTGGTTTCCTTGTCTGATTCTGCTCAATCTAAAAACCTCTGTACTCTGTTCTGCTCGGTAAAATAATTGTCTTGAAGGTAGGCAATTTCTTCAAGTGCTCCGTGATTCATATATATCAATTCAACAACCTTATAAAATGGTGTGAACATATACAATATATAGTGTTCTATTTTGCCACTTGAACAAAAATTAGGTTACAAAAATAATCATAACCCTAAGATCTATGATGCAAAATAACCTAGATAAACTTAATACAAATAAGATAATCATTGCATTTAATGAATATCTTTTACAATAAATGTTCCTCAATCTTGGTAAACCATTTTATGATCTATTATAACTATTTGCATAGAATAATGTGCCATTTCTAATTACTATGCCATTTTTTGTGATCATCGGTAAACACTATATAATCCGATCAGTGTATACTGCGATGCTTGGTGTTTACTGACCGTCGGTGTCAGTGTCGTTGGTGCTCGATTAACTATGTGATGCTCGGTGTAAGGCTTTACCAACTTCTCTATCTTACTTCTAGTTACCGACTATCTCAATGTAAATAACCAACCAACCTTTTTACTGTCCTTTGATACTAATGACAACCTTAAAATGCTCAATAGAGATTAACAATCTGCCCCTTTGGCATTAGTATCAAAACTTCATAATGTATATAGACAAAATGATTCTATATATTCCTTATATCTCCACCATATACATATCCACAACAAAAAACTTCTAAGTACAAAAGTACTCCTCCTCGGTGCATGCTCCCGACATTATGTAATATACATATCAAAAAATATACTATTTGGCATATACATGTTTTCCCCCTTTTTGATAATAATGCCAAATACCCAAAAAGTATGTAATGTATACTTACATCTTATCAAAAATGTTCTGATGGGTTTTCTTTACAGACTCCAAGAGGTTTTCCCATTCCTCTTTCAAGTTGGTAAGAGCAATTTTCTCAAGACCAACTTGTGCAAGCATGTCAAAGATATTATCCAACACTGAAATCTCTAGTGTTGCGACAAGTTGCTCAACTTTGATAGTATGTGTTTCAAAAATCTTCAGGTAAGGAGTGAGTTCTTTCTGTAACTCTGTACCCTAATCGGTGATGTGTGCTTCTTGTTTCCTTAAGTCTGCTATCAGCCGCCAGAGTTCCTGAACTCGGTTAATGTGCTTTAAGAAAGCAGTTGGCTCAGTGATAGCTGCTTGTGTACTCAACTTGATTTCTTCTTCTAAACCTTTTATCTTTTCACTGATTTCTACAGTGAAGGTGTCTATAGTATAAAGCTTTATTAGCAGTTGACAGATTATCTGGGTGATAGATTTTACCTCGGTAATGATCTCAGATAATTTCACCTTGTTTAGTGCCACTTAAGTGCTAATCCTTTCTACCAATTTGTTTTGAATCTTTGACTATACCCATTCTTCTATTATTTTGTTTGCATCTGTATCAGGGGCATTGATTTTATCAACGAGGGTGGCAAGTTGATCTAAAATGGGAGTATTCTCATCAATGTTTGTTTTCAGTACTATCTATTGTAGAATATCCCATACATCATTTAACACTTCTTTACATTTTTGTTCTTGCCTCAATTTTTCTTGTGCCACTTTCCTCGAACATAACTCCCCATACCAACTTAGTTCCTCAGGGCTTAGGGTTCTCGGGTCACATTCGGGGATAATGATAACTTCATCAATGGTGACCGGCCCTTTGGCTTTCTTCTCCTTCTTCTTTGGGGCTAGAGGTGACTTCTTCTCACTTACGACAATAGCTTTTTGTTCACTCCTCAGAGTATCCTTACCAGTTGACACTATATCATCCTTCTTCTATTCCTTGATAGATTGAGTGGGAGTCTCGGTGGTAGTGTCAGGTGGGTTCACCTCGGTTGACTTGGTTTCTTTAGGTTCCTTTTGTTCTGTAGACTGTGCCTTTGGTTTGATAGGCTCATTTGTATCTACAGGTTGCTCGGGTGCTTGAATCTCAGTTGTATCTTTGGTTGGCTCAGGATGAGAGACATCGGGTTGTACTTGTGAAATTATTTCAATGGCCTCTGTAAATACAGGTAGTTCAGTTGGTAGAGATGTACACACATTGTCAATGTTTAATGCTTCATCTTTTTATTGTGTAATTATTACATCTTCATCATCCTTATCATCAGGATCACCGTTAGTGATGTCCTCAATGAGTGCATCATCATCAGTTTCCTTTTGCAAGTGGATCTTAGATTGATCTGGTGCATCTTGTCAAATTTTTATTTCTTCCTTTTTCTCGGTGATATCAATTACCTCGGTAACTAATATACCGGTGTCTTCTATTTTCTTTCCTTTATTATCATCAATGAAAATACTTTTACCTTTTGAACTGTGTCTCTTTTTAGATAGTTTCAAGAATGCTTCCTGTTCAGCTTTCTCTTTTGTTTTCAAAATTGATGTCCATAGGGATTCACATATGACATCCATATCATCTACATTCTCATCCATAATCTGTATAGCTCTATTCTTGACTAAAAATCTAGGGTGATACCTTGTCATGTATTCACTTACCTCAGCATAGCTAAAGTGTGTGGCTGCATGGCCTACAGATTGTTCTCTTTTTCTTTTCTCTGTTTCTAGTGCAATAGCCCATCTTTCACTTATTTTGTCATCAATTTCCTTTGGCAATTGACATACAAATTCCATCGGTACTCTCTTGAACTTGATCATCATTTGAACAATAGCATGTTCTATCTTTGTCTTGTCCTCAATTGACATTTTAAATTTGCCTATGCTTGGATCATTAAGATTTCCATTCTCAATAATATCTTCAATTATTTCTTCTATGGTACTATCCTTGTTATGAACTAGCTTAAATTGATTAGGATCATTTTCAGTGTTAGTCTCCTCTATATCTTCCTTACTCCTTATGTATTTCCTCTTTTTATTCGGTGCTTCAGCTGCTTTCTTGCTCTTTCTCTTGATGTATTTCTTCGTCGGTGTAGCTGCTCTTCTTTTTGCTACTTTTACTACTTCTTCTTTCTGCTCGGTTGATTGTGCTACAGTTGCTGAATGTGTCCTCATTCCTTTAGGTTCTGGTAGTTGAATATCTTGTTCATCAGTTGTGGGTAGTTGAGTTTCTCCTTCATCATTGGTGGGAGGAACCGGTGTATTATCATTTTCTTTGTCTGACTCAGTCTCCTCGCTGTCATAGGGTTTGTCAGCCAACTGTAACTGACCTTCAGTTGCTTCATCAACTGGTGACTCCTTGTGTGAGTCAGATGTAGCTCCATATTTTTCTATGAGATCCTTTTTCATTTTCTTTGCCCTTCTTGACATTTTACTGATCTCAATGTCTATTGTGATTCTAGACTTAGCTTCCTCATACACTCCAAACCTATTGGCAGTGATGTCTATCGGTAATGCCAGCAAGGCATTGATAGATTTCAAAGCGAAATCATGATTTATTTCATAACCCATTGGTGCTAGCCATTTTGTTCTTGGTTCTACTGCCTTTATCATTGATTGGTCTATGCTTACCACAAAGCATATGTCATCTTCAAATTTTCTCACTAATTCTTTTGGAATTCTACTTCTTTATTGCATTCTTGTTTGAAATTCCTTGAAATATGCATTGAACTCTTTGTTCAGATTGTCTCCTAGACTTCTCATCATTTCACCAATTTGAGCAGTTATCGGTTTGTCCGATTGGCAGTTAACTTTGCCAATACACGTTACATATTTTTGCAAATAGAGGAATGTGCAGACAAGAAGTGATCCATACTTACATGTATTGGACTTCTTTTCTTTTATTGTCTTCATGTTGTCATATAGTTGGTGTAGTAGTAGCTCAGCAAGATCAACCTGGTGATCTTTCTTCACAATTTTGTAAGCCATGTCCATGGCACTGGAGGGTGCACTATTCGGTCTGCTTAATTGAAATATCTTGTACCCAATGACATGAGCTATGAATTTTACCGTTGGATCTTTGATAGTTGAAATCTTTAGTGCCCTACCATCCCATTGAGCTCCAGTGTTCTTTTCTATGTCGGGATGAGATGAACTTCGAAATGCTTTGGCTTTGTCTATTGTAGGGTACCTAGTAACCCTACTGATAATCTTCTTGGTGACCTCAACCATTTTGTCTAGCCAAAATTTTCCATCATGGAATCTGTTTAGCATGATTCTTATCCAGTCGTTGTGAAATGATTGTGAGAAGTATGTGAAACACCGTAACCCTGACTCCTCAATCTTCTTATATTCAGATTTGATCGTACCATCTAGTCCACAGACTTGCTGATAAGTTGCTATGGTCTCAAAGTCACATACTTCATAGATCTTGCAGTGAATGTAAGCCCTAACGTCTTCTGTTAACAAAACCTTATCAGGAATACTAGAAAATGCGCCCATATCGTCTGTTTGTGCTGAGACCTTAGGATGAGGTTTGAATTTCTCCTCAGTAAAGTGTGCCCTAATAATTAATTCCACTTCCTCCTCAATGTTCTGTGATTTGCTTGCGGTTGAAGACGATGCCATAAATTGTTTCTAGGGTTTTGGCAAGTAAATAGATAACCAATTTTCGGTAGGCATATGAACTTACTAGTTTTCATCGAAGAATTTTCATCAGTTCGATCTATAGTAGCTTTGAATCTATTCTAAAAATTGTTAGCTTGAACTCTTCTCTGTAAAATCTCCTTTCTTCAAAATCACAATGTAACAATGAACTCTGTTTCCATGTATATATAGGGTTTTTTGATATTCCTGCTCAAACTTTGATGCATTAAATGCGTGACCTAACTTTCAGTATGAGACAACTGTCAGCTCGGTAATGTCTTCAATATCTTTTTCTCAGTTAACATAGACTTTCTTCATTGATTTGAACTGTTGTTGATTAACCTTGTATAGTGATTACCAATGGGTAACCAACTCACGTTTCTTCTTTTAACGACTAGATAACATTTGCAAACTTATAATATATAAACCATAGTGCATCTTCATTCATGTAGATTTGGTATTTGTACATCATATATAAGGAACTGTATGTAAAATGTGATCATTTAAAATGTTAGTTCCATACATACCTTTGTCATCTTAAGTGGAGGTACTGATGTCACCCAATCCAGTGGACGAGGTTTCACCGACAGTGTTACTTGACTCAACATTCTCATTAGATGCCTTCTTCCACATTGTGTTCCTTAACTTTGTAATTTCTGCAATGTTATATCCACTCTCAAATATATGGTTTTCATCAGGGGCTCGGTCTCTATAGTTCTTGCTTACATGACCAACCTTGTGATAATGCATACATGTCATTCCTACATTTGTCTAGTTTCTTGATTGTCCAATCTGACTCTTTCTATAACAGTTTTCTGCAATATGTCCATACTGACCACATGCAGTACAATTAGTCCATGTATTATAATCCCAAACATATGAGTTACCTTGTCTCTTCGGTTGATATGGCTTTCATTGTAGTTTCTCTTTAGGTGTCCAGACTTGCTTCATTTTCACCTTGCAGTCCCTTGTAGTGTGTCCATGCTTATTACAAGTATAGCATATTTTCTCCTCAGTAGTATTATTAGCAATGTCATTCTTCTTAGCTTTGCATTCATAAGCTGGATGTCCAAACTTACCACAGTAATAGCAATATCCATTGAACTTAGGAATGATAGGAGGTTTACCTTGTGCTTTGCTTCTGCACACATTAGATGTATGTCCTATTTTCCATAGTGGTAACATGTCAACACTTTAGGTTTTTGACTTTGATTGTTGTTGAATTCTTCAGCTTGTTGTGATGATTCTCTTTCACCGGTGTAGCCTATACCGGCTCTGCCTCTAAATCTCCTCTAGTTAGTCAGAAAATCATCAATATTTTTAGAGCTGTGCTCGGTTATCTTCATCATCTCATTATGTTGTTTTTGTGTCTTTATTTCATTTCTCAATTTTTCATTATCTTCTCTGAGTATTGCAACATCTTCAAGTCTTCTTGATAATTCTCCATTTACTCGGTTCATTTCTTGATTAACTATCATCATCTGATTTGATACTTGGAAGTAATAATCAGTGAGTCTCTGGATTTCACTTTCTTTTGCTTGAAGTTGTTCAGTCATCAGTCTTCGGTCTTCAATAGCTAGATTCTGATCTTGTTCATCTTGTCTACCATTGTTCATGATTTCCACTATCGTCACCATTTGAGATTCATGACCGATTTGAAGTGCTTTCACTTGCTCGGATAGATGCTGATTCTTTTCAGATAACTCAGAGATTATACTTTCAGATCTATCAGAGATGCTTCCAGAGCTTGATCCAATATGATCAAATATGTCATCAATAGGTTCTTCATGATAACTTATTTCATTCAGCTGAATTGCAAAGTTCTTTCTTTCAATAAGTAATTTCTTCAGTTCTTCCTTGGCTTGTTTATATTGTTCCACAAACATCTGCATTTGTATCTTCTAATTCTCAATAGTCTTGTCAAGCTTGTATCTCTCCATGACTTAGATATTTTCCCTCTAGTGGTTAAACTGTTCAACAAGAGAAATGAGACCTAATACCAATTGTTGGAATTAGGAGAGATAGGTATTCAGAGGGGAGGGGTGAATCAGTGCCTTCAAAAATTTAGTTGCAGAACCTTTCTGATCTATAACTGAATACTGTGATAACCGATCAAAATAACTTGAATCTAATTGCATAAATCAATCATCTAGTTAACTTAAGAAAGTAAACAATATGAAATCAATATGACAATCACATAACACAAGTATTTTGGTAACGCATAAACCCTTGTTAGAAGGTAAAAATTACGGTGGGGATGACACCCACAAATTCTTCACTACTACAGATAGAAAAGGTTTGCCTGTTAAGGCTACAAGTTTTGATCACTTTTGGTGATCTTACCTTGTTAGGAGTAACATATTAGATCAGCTAGATCTACCTAGTTATAGGATTTAACAACACTATATGAAGTGTGTACTTGGTTAAGAGATTTATACAAAGACTGTTAAGTATACTCTATTAATAGATTCATCAAAACTCTATCATAATTGTCAGAAATTAATAGGTAAACTATCTGCTAGTTGACAACTCAATTGTCTAAAATAGATCTATAAGTTCTTATCAAAATATCACCTTATCTATGATGGTTCTCTGCTCTGATCTGCTCGGTTGCCTTGTCTGATTCTACTCAATCTGAAAACCTCTGTACTCTGTTCTACTCGGTAAACTGATTGTCTTGAAGGTAGGCAATTTCTTCAAGTGCTTCGTGATTCATATATATTAGCTCAACAACCTTATAAAATGGGTGAACATATACAATATATAGTGTTCTATTTTGCTGCTTGAACAAAAATTAGGTTACAAAAATTAACATAACCCTAAGATCTACGGTGCAAAATAACCTAGATCAACTTAATACAAATAAGATAATCATTGCATTTAATGAATATCTTTTACAATAAATGTTCCTCGATCTTGGTAAACCATTTTACAATCTGTTATAACCGTTTGCATAGAATAATGTGCCATTTATGATTACTATGCCATTTTCTATGATCATCAGTAAACATTGTATAATTCACTAAGTGTATACTGTGATGCTTGGTGTTTACTGACCATCGGTGTTGGTGTCGCTGGTGCTTGGTTAACTATGTGATGCTCGGTGTAAGGCTTTACCGACTGCTCTGTCTTACTTCTAGTTACTAACTATCTCAATGTAAATAACCGACCAACCTGTTTACTATCCTTTGATACTAATGACAACCTTAAAATGCTCAATAGAGATTAACAGATGGTTCAATGCCTGCAACAATTGCTGACTTGTGCCAAAGATTAAAGGACTTGCCCGATGATAAACTTGCTGAGAAACTGATGTGATTTGGATCATCAATTCATGGGACACAACCATTCTGGAGTCAATGTAGAGGAGAGCTTATTGACATGGTCATTCAAATTGGATGTCCAACTTTGTTCTTTACCCTAAGTGAAATAGATACAAAATGGCCAGATTTGCACAACACCATGCCATCTAGGTCACCAACAAACCCCACTACAGCAACCAGATGGAGGATACAAAACATCATTCAAAATCTACACCTTGTAGCAGTCTACATGCATCATTGATTTATAGCATTTCGGGAGGAGGTATTAGACAAGCTTCTTGGTGCAATAGATTATTGGTATAGGTATATCTCTCACTTTCTCCCACTCATATTATTTATTTCAACATTTTTTTTCCTTAAAAAAAAAAATCCTATCAGGTATGAATGGCAACATAGAGGCTCAGCTCATATCCATGGTTTCATCTAGCTATGTGAAGCACTGAACATTAGTAAATTACAATGGAATGATACTCAATCCATACAAAATGCACTTGACTTCATCAATACATATGTATCTGCTTGGAACCAAAAAAATGTCCAATTGAGAAACCAAAACACTCATCGAAATCCTCTTGATGACCCATGTTTGATGGATACTAGTATGATTAGTTTGGCTGACCCCGTAATAGACTACATTAAATTGGTCAACCATGTGCAACAACACACAAAATGTTCTCCCCAAACATGTCTAATAATGAAAGGCCCTAATGTTGTGTGTCGTTATAAAGCCCCTTGGAGTACACAAGAAAATTCTAAACTTTGTATCGCTGATAATGGCTAACCTTCCCACACCCCTACTTGTAATGATGACCGCCTAAACCTACACAACCCTCAAGTACTATCCATTTGGAGGGCCAATGTAGATTTTCAACTTGTCCTCTCCATTGATGTTGTCCTCAAATACATTTTAAAATATGCAGCAAAGTCAGAGAGCAAGTCTGAAACATACAATGTCATGTTGTCCCGCATTTCAACAAGATTCAACTCTCAAAAACCTACCTCAGTCGCTTTTCACAAAATGCTTCTTGAAAATATTGTTGAATGTGACATTGGAGCCCAAGAAACCTGCCATCTCCTCCTCAAGCTACCACTTTCCCTATCTAGCAGGATATTTGTATCTTTAAATGTCAACCAACAAAATATCCAACGTGTACCATTGGCACCCAATACAACAACCACATACCCAACCAATATTGAAGCTTACATCTCATGCCCTAGACATTTAGATGCAGCATCACTTATTGAAGTCACTCAAAAATAGAAATTTAGGATTTCTAAGAAAACCATTATATGGAAAGTGTGCCCCACAAAAGCTATTGTTAGAGCCTCTCCACATTTCATAGCCATCCCTACAAAGGAGGACATTAGCTTTGAAGCCTCTTGTTGGAATGAATTAGTTCTTTACAAAGCATTTTTCAACTTTCAAGCGGATATTGGATCTTCAACACTTGAAATTATTACAACATGGGAGAACTTCAAAAGTAAATACAAACCTTGGCATGTACGCAGGATAGTTCCAGCTACAGTACACGAAAATGAGGTAAACAACCCAGAAGCAGGTGCAAATATTATGCAAGATAATATCCCTAATGAATGGCAAGTCTTAGCAGGATTATATCTAGGTGAACCTATCCACCTAAATGATCTTGACATGCTAGGAAGCCATGAAATTGACTTGAGAAATAATTGGGAAAATAGAGAATTCAACCCATCATAAAAAAAAATTGGCTAGTACTTTCATACAATCAAATCACCCCATATTTCAAGACCCCCATGTTCTTAATCACCAGAAACAAATAGCGTTGTCTGCACAACAACAAAAAAAAGTGATATTATTCTAGCACATCTAAATGCAACTTCTCAACATAAACCACTGGAGATTATTGTTCAAGGCACAATAGGTATTGGGAAGTCACACTTTATCAAAATCATAAAGTCAACATTGGCCAACTCAGCATCCCATGGACATTCACCATTGCTACTACTTGCACCTACATGCGTAGCAACATTCAACATACAGGACACTACAATTCATTCTACCCTCTAGATACCAATCAAAGAAATGGTGCCCCTGCAAGGACAAGCACTTGCAACCTACCAAGAGAGCATGTACTTCATTTGGTATATCATAATAGATGAAATGAGTTTCATTGGTTCTAAGTTACTAGAAAAAATTGACATGAGGTTGCGACAAGCATTCCCTGCTCAGAGCCACATTCCTTTTGGAGCACGGTCTATTATTATTTTTGGCGATTTGGGGCAACTTCCACCAGTCAAAGACATCCTGATGTATGCTTCAAGCTCCTATGGTGGCACACTATGGTGTAGCTTCACAACCATTATTACACTATAAAAAATATTTTGCCAAATTGGAGATACACCAATCTAGATTTAGTTCTACTCACTCCTTTCAAATTTATGAAATGCAACACCTACAATAGTAGATTGGAAACTAATAATGTCATGATCAAGTTCAAGACTCAGCTCAGAAAAACAAAATCCTTTTATTTCTTCCATACATCTTTTTTCAACAAATGAAATGGTCTTACTCCATAACAAAAAAGTGTTGCTATCTTTAGCAAAACCTGTTGCCCTCTCCAATGCACAGCAACTTAAAGGATTACCATGCTCAAACCCAGAAGAAGAATGACTTCAGTCTAAGCTCCTCTTATTGACCAAGAGGTCATGCTCTATGGAAATTTATGGGTACAAACATGACTTGTCAATGGAGCACTTGGACAAGTCAAAGCAATTGTATACAATGATGTTGAACAACCACCTCAACTTCCTTTATTTGTAGTTGTTGAATTTAAAAATTACATGGGGCCAGCATGGGACAATAACAACCCAAAATACATTCCAATGCTCCCAATAAGCCATGGGATCCATCGTTAGATACCACTCAAACTGGCATGGGCCTTAACAATACACAAAACACAAGGCCTTACACTTCAAATAGCAACCATTGACATTGGAAGCACTGATCAGCAAGGGCTAACATTCACATCAATTTCAAGAGTTTGTAACCTTGCAAACCTCCACATTCAACCAGCGTTCACATTTGAAAGGTATGAAAGAATGCAGCATAACCCATTTGTCTGTCACAGGAAAGAAGAAGAGTATTGTTTGATGAGATTATCATATATTGTTCCATAAAATAACAACAAATTGACTACAAAAAATAAAGGTGTGTTCGCTAACTAACTTTTCCATACAATCCTTTACAAAAAAAGAGGTGACAA
The DNA here is from genome assembly GCA_027943335.1 of Chamaecyparis obtusa. NCBI lineage: Eukaryota > Viridiplantae > Streptophyta > Pinopsida > Cupressales > Cupressaceae > Chamaecyparis > Chamaecyparis obtusa. Next base: position 10,058 of record BSBK01003679.1, on the reverse strand, counting down.
ATAGAATAAAATTATTGCTAAAGAAAAACCATTTCATGCAAGTTTACCAGTATTTGCTCTTATTAAATAAATTGAATCTCCAAATATGCTTAGCTATTAATACTCCAAAATAATGTGGATATTTGAAATTTGTAACAGAACCAAACTCACCCTCTACAAATTAATAGATTCTCATTTAAAAGTAAATTTAAAGATTATTTTATTGCAATTTGAATGTAAAATTGGATGTGTATTATAAATATCTTAATTATTATATCTTTTCTTTAAATTACAAATAGTAATAAAAATAAATTAGTTTAGATTTATAGTTATTTGAAATATGTACAAGAACCAATCTCACCCTCTACAAATTAATAGATTTTCATTTTAAAAGTAAATGCTAAGTATTCTTTATTACAATTTGAATGTCAAATATAAATATATTTTATTATTGGATTATTATTATGCTTATTAATAATTCTTCAACTATTTTGCAGAAATGTTGCAACAAAAGACTATTGTAATTGATCACTTCTTTTACCATGTGGGCATTCATGGGATTCATGAAGAAGAAATATCTGCAAGATTGATTGCACAAAGTTTACTACAAGAAAAATGACTAATCACATGTCATCCAATATCACGGAGAAATTTTTCCCACTTTTATAGGGATCCATATATTTCAAAAATTGAAACTTGTGAGACATGAAATATGACAAAGATGCATCATATTCCAAGCGAGATATGGTTTCAACCAGTATCAATAGCATCTGAAACTGAATACTCCAATCTCATACAAGGCATAGGACAATCATGGTTAGAGAAAATGTTTCGAGGTCCACAAAACAATACAATAATTTTGCAAAACCTTTGCTATCATAGTCAACTTTACCGCTTGCATTTTGCATGAAACTCAAACACAATGTGGAACCAACAAGTCGTAGAAAGGTGGGGACCGCAAGGACCTTATTTGTCTATGTAAATACATGATTGTATAAGAAAGATTGTATGGGATCAAATACCTACATGGACCCAGACAACTTGTACATTCTACCCAAGTATTGATCTTGTCACATGCAACTGGGGTGTGCTCAGGTGCACACTCGAGCACCTTTACTGGTTTGATGATTTTGACCCCATGCCAGAAGTACTCATCGACCATAATGTAATCGTTTAGAACTAATACCTTGCTCGATATGAGGCAAACTCCTTTGCCAATGCATACTTACATTTTTTAACATGAAAAATATTTACTAAATGCATACTTCTTCTTTATACAATGCTTAATATATTTCTAGAAATTAGTTGTATCCAAAGACTCAAAATGTTGCAATGTAATGTGATTTTAGATTTAAAAAAATTCAAAATACAGCGTACCCATTGCACACCAAGGTGCAATTGCTAGTTTATAATTTTAAAATTATACAAAAGGCTAATGTAGTGGAAAACAATTAAAAAATATTTAAAGAAATTCAGTTAAAAATAAAACAATACAATAAAAGCATTATAAATTCATTTGAATTAAATAAAAGAACATGTTTAAATAATATAATTTAGTTTCGATAGTTATCGAAAACGCACAGTTCGATAATATTTGTATTCCCCTAATAGCTTACTAATTGCGTGACGATTCTGATTTTACGGTTCTCGATGGGGCTGGACATGACTATGATGGACGAGGCATGATTTTTGTCATCTGGATAGCCACTTCAAAAATTCTAAGTTTGACATCAAATTTGGTCTTGTTTGTACCAGGCACACGGATAACTCAGAGAAACGCTGCTCTGCAGATGAGTCCAGTGCACTCAATATAATGTATGCCCATGGTATGGTAAAGGCTGTTGACAGAGAATTGGGAAAGTCATGGAGAAGAGTAACAAAGAGTCAAAATACAAAGACTTTTTCGCGTGTGCTCTATCTTGGCGAGAAGTGCTGGTATGGTAAAGTCGTGGAGAGGAATAAAAATGACTCAAAATATAGAAGCTTTTCAGTTGGATACACACTGCAAATACCAAAAACAGGCTTAAGCAGAACATTTCGCTCATTTACCCTATCGTCAATTATGGAACTAACCTCCTCAAGCCTTATAAGACAAGGAAAATTAAATGCTGAAGTGGGAATTTCCCCGAAAGAGAAACCTCATCTCCAAGAGGCCCAATTTTCGAAACATGAAAGCTATAGATAATCGTAGTGTACAAGGTCATCAGTCCAGTCCAGTAAATCATTGTCTTGCATGGGAAAGGGTTCGGAGAAACGTAACGTTTGTGGGCAGACAAATGCAGTAAATCAGTCATCGTAGTCCGCAAGGCAATCAGCTGTCAAGCTATCCGTGCATAAGTCAGTCGTCGTAGTCCGCAAAGTAAAATTCATTTCTTGTGTTGTGTGGGAAAGGGTTCGCAGAAACGTTTGCTCACTAGTCTACAAAGTAATAATAAGTAATAATGAGTCCACCGTAGCCTATAAACTAAGTGGAGAGAATTGTGGGTATCGTGGGGTTCTATAAGGTTGGGTTTTATGGGAGGGCCTTCCTAGAAAATAGGGCAGGAGTTTGCTTTCTATTTTTTAGGAATATTTTAAAGCTAATGGTCTCATGAATTTTGTAGTCTTGTTCACCTTAAAAATCTAAGCTCTTTAATTTAAGGATGTTGCTTTTCTCATGAATACAATAACTTTGTCTTCCATATTTTGTACATCAAAAATAAGTAAAAAAATATTTTCTTTCAAAAAATTTGAAGATAAATGTTTGACAAGTGGCAAAAAGTATTCCTAAGCTTGGAGGGGCAATTTATAGCCCCGCCCATTTTTCAGCCTCTTAAATATGAAACACTAAAAGGTAGGGCTCCTATTTTGAAGGAGAAGATTCTAAATAATCTCATAGCTAAATAAAATTTTGTTCATGGGACCATTGCCTGAGTTTAAACCCTGCTCATGGGACCCTTGCCTAAAAAACTTGAACTACTATTTTTGAGAAAAAGGTATTATAAAGCTTTTTTTATTTTTATATTTTGGCTATAAGATTATTTGAAGTCTTCTTTATTTGATAGAACCTCATACGAATTGCTCCAAGAGCTTAGAAATTTTATTTGCCACTTGCCAACCATTTATGTTTAGATTTTCCTTAAAATTAATTTTGAACGGAAAATATTTTTTTAGCTTGTTTTTGTTGTTGCACAAACTATAGAAGATAAAAGATACTTGTGCACGAGACAACCAACTTCCTTAGATTTTGAAGCTTAAACTTTTAGGTCAAACTACACTACAAGATTCATTTGACCAACAACTTTAAAATAGTCCTAAAAAATTTCAAGCATCTCCAACTCTATTTTCTAGGAAGCCCCCATCCATGAGACTCCACCCTAAGTCATGGAGAAGAGAAACAAGGAATTAAAATACAAAGACTAGCATAGGCTTTAACTAATATACTTTAGGGGAGGGATTCATAATTGAGTGTTAAAGTATCTAAGTACTTGCACCACAAAGTCTTCAAGTATCTAACTAAAACATTAAGAACATTAGTTTTCCACAATTTGTGATTGTTGTTACTACTGCTTCTGGTTTATATTGTATCAAATTTTTGCATCAAAATTTTGAATCATTTAAAAGGCCAAAGTAATCGTCTACACATAGAGGTTTCCCATAGAGATAATTGAATTGACAGTAAGCACAAGCATTTTCTCCAAATAGAATGTGAGAAATGAATGTATGAGATTCCATTAATATTCAAAGTTTTAAAATTTCAATTAAAGTCAATCAATGTTCAATAATGATAAACAGATAATGCAGAGAAGTAAATACAACCTATCTACCACTAAAAATATAGGGTACATATAAATTAAAAATTTCTTTCCAAGAAATTACACTAAAAAACCTTTATCTCGTAATCCAAACCTTGAAGTTACACACCATGAAAACTTCTACACTTGTTGGGGGAAGTAATGCATGCACCTACCAAACTTTAGAACTTTACTCTCAAATGTTGTGAGGCATCTTTCATGGGTAATAAACATAAGAATTAGAAGAACAACCTTACATTAAGAGCCATGTAGTCTAGATAGTTGTTTCAAAAATTGAGAGATGCAAGAACATTCATGAAGTGAACCTTTTGTATTTAGTGGATGAACTACACATCCCTCCTACAATAAGAAAATACAAATTCAAAAGAAATTTTGAGAGTGATACCCAAACTATTAGCTTGTGTTAGTATATAAAATTAACAAGTTCAATTTTATATTTTGTCTCAATTAGAATATAGAATTAAAAATAGTTTAATTCTATATTCAACCATTTATTTCAAATCACCAGAAACATAAAAAACCACATTTTGGCAACCTAAAATAATAGGGGCATGTCACTAAATTAAAATATGTAAGAAACTTAAAAAAGAAAATGAAAAGGTGGGTTTTAAAAAAAGGATAAAGAAATCCCTCAAAAATAAAACACAATAATTATTCAAAAAAATGAGAAAAATAACTTCAAATTTTGATTGTGTGTCCATATTAAAAAAAAAATTGAACAGGAAAAAATCCTAGATTTGGAGAAATAGATGAACTATTTATAATTGTTTGTCTTGTTTAACTCTCTTCGACGAATCCTAAAGTGCTTAAGGCTTTTAGACTAAATTCTTTTAATTCACAAATGGTCAACCCAAAAACTCATTGGTTAACCTTTGAAATGCAAATGACAGCAGACTGCAAAGCAATTTGTTGCCCTTTCACCACCGGAAATCCTTGCTCGCCTCCCTTGCTCACACCTCTCTCCATTTCAATATATCAACTAATTATTTTCGATAGATCATCGATTAATAGATTGTTCTCATCTCAATAGTTTGCAACGACTTTCAATATTTTCAATAAATCATCATGATATAATATGGCATTGAATGTGTTTGATTTATGTAAAATGATAGATAGACCTTTTGTAATATAGTTATTTTACTTGTGGAGTGGGTTTAACTTGTTCTTTTCAAATATTTTTATTTTCTTTAAAACCCATGTGGAAGTAGTGTCTTCAAATAAAGAGGCATTAAGATTGTTGAAAGTTGCTTTCTTATTCTTTTTTGGAGCATAAAGATGAAATTTTCATTTATTTTATAAATATGAAGAAAAACTTATATTTCTCTTATTTTATGAGTAGGTAACAAAAGTATGAGAAGCATGGGAAGAACGGAGGATGTTTAAGCTAGTGAGAAGTAAGAGAGAATGAAATGGTAGTGGGAAGAAAGATCACACTATAAATGAAGATTTGTCATTAGATGACAAGAATGAATGAAACAAAGAAATAATGATAATGTTTGCATGTGCGGCTGTAAACATTATCCAGCTTTAAAATAATAACTTTTAATAAACATTACCGGAATAGTTATTTCATCCATTCCATCCTAAGCATAACTGTCTTAGTTACAGATATTCTTCACTAATTTGTGCAGTGAATTTTACCTACAATTACCTATGATAATGAATATGTACCGACACTCTGCATACATGTCTACCAGAAATGTTGGAAGCATAAACATCACTTTAAGAATTATGTCAAACAGTTCAAGTGCCTTGTCTAAGCATATACATTTTAGCATACATGTGTACCAGATCAGTTGCAGCTGCAACATGTGATAAAACTCTATTATTTATCGTATGATAGATGTCCGTACCCTGTTCCAAAGTTCCTCATTTTACCACAGGCTGGAAGGACGTCGGGAAAGCTTTAAGACAATCGCATCTGATTGGAAATTTCTAAGCCTTTCCTACAAATCCATTTTGTTCGTATCATGTAACTAGGGCGTTCCATGATACCATATTTCTTTGAGGCATTCTGTCAAACAGTTCACGTAGTTTGTCTAATCTTGCACATTTTGCATATAAGTCTATGAGGGAAATTGCAATTACAATACCTGACAAAATTCTTGTACGTTTTATCTTGTAATGAACGTCCAAAGCTCCCATTTTCACAGACCTTTACACCTGCTAATCGCATTTGGCTGACAGTGTTCAGATTCCAAACACTTTTCATCCAACACATTTTGTGCATATTCTGCAATCATAGCATTCCATGAGAGTATAACGCTTAGTATGCGCCCAAATCAGATTCCAAACACTTTTCATCTCACATTGGATGTCCTAAAGTAAGGAGCTAGTGTCATAATTTTCTATGTTGAATCTATTTAATGATTATGACATTTACTATTTCTGTGGAAGAGTCGTAAAGAGTTAATATTTGGCAGATGATATTTATGGTGGAGTTCATTATTGAGTTCATTATTGATAAGTGGTGTGAGGTAGGTGTTGCATATGGAATGGTAACCGTTATGGTTGAGTTATGCTAGAAGTTTCTATGTGCAATGTTTCATAGGTTTAACAAGTTGACAACACATACTTCTTTGGTACTAGGGATGATTTTGGAAACCATGGGCTCTGTCCACTTGTATTGAGATCTATAAATATGTAGCTACTTAGTGCATTTTGTGATGTTCGGTTGGATATCTTCTAAGGAGAATTTATGTGTCGAATATTTTGTAGAATTCTCTATTGTTGTATTTACTCTTGATGAGTAGTGGCTCAAGGCATTGTATTGTAATTGTTGTTGTTGATAATACAATTGAGTTTGGCTTTTGGAGTGTGGGTTTTTTTCTTCAAAGGGCTCTCCCACATATTTCGGGTGTTGTGAGTTTATTTGTTTAAATTTGATTTTGTATATGTGTTTATCTAGTTTGTGTAATCACCTAAAAATGGTCAAGACTAAATCAAGTGAGCAACTAAGGAAAAATCAAGGCATAAATTGCAATCAAGTCAAAATCTAATTTTAATTGAAAATCAAAATCTATTAAATCAATTTAAATTAATTAAATCAAGATAAATCAATTAATTATGCAATTAATCTAATTAGTTGTATAGTTCAATTTAAATCAAATTAACTCATTCAAGGGGTACACATGGCTAAATAAATCAATTTAGTTCAATTATTAAATCCCTATTTTCCCTCACCCACCATATGGGAGGAAAATGCCTCAACCAATGGGAATTAAGGATTGGACTCACATGGATCAAGCTCAAATCGAATCTCAATCACACATAAGGTGAGAGCACCTTGACCACTCATTTTATCTCTTTGTCCCAAGCTTTGAGGACAATCCATTTAAATTGTCCCTAAAGGTGGAACCATGGACTTAACTCAAACCTAATCATGATTAACTCAATTCCACCCCCTATGCTTGCTAAAATCTATAAATAGAAGAACAAAATCAGGAGAAAAGCAATCCACACATCTAAGAATTGCATCAAACGTCTTGAGTTTTTGAGCTAGAAAGGCATTTTAGGCTAATTTGAGCATAGTTTTCTTTGAAATTCACTTAATTAGCTTAATCATTTATCATTTCTCATTTTAAGGCTATCACTAATGGAGGCTTGCTAAGAGCTTACTTTTAGCATATACTTAAATAGAGAGCCATAGAGTTTTCATTAGCTTTATTTGCAATTAAATAGCTCATAAATTGTGGTAATTTAGTCTATTTTATCATTTATTTCTAAACTAACTCTATGAAGGTACTTTAAACAGTACAAAAAATGGCGCCCACCATGGGGCATTAGGCCTCAATCATTTAAATTTTGGAGAAATTGCTAGATTTTAGTATTATCTTATTTTTATCTTTGTTTTACAAGTAAAGTTGCGCATCTGAGACTTTCTGCAGTGCATACAAGCATTCTTGCTGCACATTTAAGGTATGAAGTTACACGTTTGAGATAAATTATTGCACCTTTACACGAAGAAGATATGCATTAGAGAACTTCTATCTTCTATCTTTCTCTCTTTTAGCACATTCACCCTGACCTTGAAGCACATTTAATCCATTATTATTATTATTATTATTATTATTATTATTGTTATTATTGTTATTAATGTTATTATTGTTATTATTGTTATTATTATTGTTATTATTGTTGTTATTGTTATTGTTATTTTTATTGTTATTGTTATTGTTGTTTTTGTTGTTGTTGTTGTTGTTGTTGTTGTTGTTGTTGTTGTTGTTGTTGTTGTTGTTCTTATTGTTATTGTTATTGTTATTGTTATTGTTATTGTTATTATGTCAACTCAATTAATGGTAAATCTAAATATACATTTAAATTTATTTTAAAATGGTCTTTTTTTTAATAGAACATATTGGGTGTTACACAAGGGTGGGCGACAATTAAAAAATGAGTTCATTTAAAACAAGAGACACATTTATGTTAAGTTTCTACCATTGTTGTAATGCTTTGGATTAGTGTAAGGATGTAAAAGTAGAATATTTTAGCTTATTTTTAGAGAAGTTCCCGAAAATGAAAGATATACTCATATAGACTAAACAACTTTAAAAACATATGAAGAATTATAAAAGTTTGAAATCATATACAAATAACTCTCTAAGTAATAGATAAGTTTAAAGATATTCTTGAAGATAAAAATATATAGTCATAGAGTAAAAATCTTTAACACTTTAAATTATCAAATATATAAATTATATTTTTAAATATACACAGGAAATATCAAATATGTTAACATCACTACATTAATAAATATATACTAACAATCACACCTAGGGATTTGAACAACAATTGGAAGGTCATGGTCTTGTAATTTATGGATGGGCCCCTCAGCTGCTAATACTGCCGCACTTGGTGAAAGTAGGGTCTTTATTATATTGCAATTGGAATTCAACAATGGATAGTTTAGGGTGAAATGTTCCCCTACTACCATGTCAAATGCGAGGAGATTAGCACTAAAATGTTAAGTTGCTTGCATTGAAACTTGAGGTGGTGGCCATGATTGAGGTTGGTCAAGATTTTAGGACTGGTGAAAAGGGACAACATTATCAAAGGAGTGAAAACATTGATGGAAAGTGAACAAGGGATAAAAATCAGGGTTAAAGATAAGTGTTTAAAGTAGTTGTTGAGGTCTAGTCTAGATATATCACACAAGGAATTGGACGCTTTTTTCTAGCACACATTTCTCCAATTAAGAAGTTCAAAGTGAGTGATCTCAGATCTCAAAATCATGTTAAGGGTGGTTGAATCTATCTATTAGATATACCAATGGGTAGAAAAACTATTTTCAAATACCATGATGTATACATTTTGTCCCAAAATATGTTCATGCACATATTTTTGTGATTTAAAATGAAAACCAAAAGTATTGTATTCCTATAAAATTTTGGTCTCTTTCAAGACAAATATATTATGCAATTGTGGTGGGCTTTAGTTTTGCAATACATAATTGTGTGTTTGGATTTTAAGAATCTTCTTCTACAAAAATCTTTGATAGTAATAATGGGTAGCTTGAGTTGTGACTTTTTAGAAAACATCATCTAACATTAGAAATATATTTGAGTTATACTTGATTAGTAAGCATAAAGTTTTAAAAGGAAAGAAAATAGTCTTGAATCAAATAGAAGCTAAACTACAAAAGATAGTATTTGGAGAGCAAGGATGTCGAGGGAAAATGACTCCTATTATTATCCTTTTTGAACTAAATTATCTTCCATACTCCAAAGATATTAAAGTTATCAGAAAAAAATTAATTGATTAAAGAATTAATTAGCTTAACATTAATACATTTAACTTCTAAGATTAACTTTTGAAAGAAAATTGTGCTCTACCTTTATATTGTAATTTCATATTAAAAATCACTATGCATAAGTTGGGATGTTGTAAGGATGTCTTATAAATAAACCTAGGATAATTAGATTTAAAGTATAAATGATTTTAATTAATTAAAAAACTAGTTAATAAATTAGTATGATATTTTAGAAATCAAATGCAATTTAGCTTTGGGTATAATTGTGAAGAATAATGTTATGATTATCTATTTAATCTGTTTAATAAGATGCAAAAATTATATTTTCAGTTTGCAAGAAGGATTTGAATTTTTGTAGTGTTATAAATCTATATGGATTGATTTTGAGCCCCTTACGATCAAGTTGAAGTGTCATGTTACTATTTTGATATGTGGAAATGAATCATTATTTTCAAGATTAATCTAGAAGGAACTATATACAAACTTTTGTTTAGCTTTCCTTCTATATGTCGTTTGCTTACTATATGTCTATTTTC